>PVHP010020256.1:0-30860 GCA_004024765.1 Zapus hudsonius | reverse complement strand
GGGGCCAGGGGCGGACTGTCATGGTTTGATACAGGTGTCCCCCACAAACAATTGAATGTGTTCTGATAGATCGATCCTCAGCTGATGGCAGTTTGGGTTTTACAACCTCGATGAAGCTGTGTTGTTGGGGGCAGGCTTATGGGGTTATAAGCCAGCTTCCCCTTGCCAGTGTTTGGCACACCTTCCTGCCGCTGTTTGCGGTGCTGTGGCAGAGGTGATGTCCAGCCCTCTGCTCATGCCATCGTTTTCCCTGCCAGAATGGAGTCTCCCTTCGAGTCCGTAAGCCAAATAAACCCATTCCTCTACAAGCCACTTTTGTTTGGGTTCTTTCTGGGCAGCAACTAGAAAGCTGACCACAACATGTGACAAGATGTTTCCCTTGTGCAGCTTTCAGTACCTTTTCTTCATTCTGTGTATATAGTGTTTTGACTACAATGTGATGCTGGGAACGTCTTTTCTAGTCCTGTCTATTTTGTGTTCTGTATGATCTTATACCAGAATGGCATTTCTTGCCCTAGATTTTGAAATTTTTCTTCTCTAATTTTAATAAAATATTTCTGAAATCATTGACCTGAAATTATTTTCCTCCTTATGTCCCCATCATTCGTACATTTGGTTTTTTTATGGTATTCCTCATTTCTCTCAAGTTCTGCCTATTCTTATTTGGAACTTGTAATTGATTTTGCATCACTGATCCATTTCTTCTTCCTTATCATCCAGTCTTGATATTATGTCCTCCACATGGTCTATTCTATTGGTAAGGCTTTCCATTGAGTTATATATTTGATTCATTATATTTTATATCCACTTGTGTTTTCGTCAAGTTTGTATCTCTTTATTGTGTTTCATTTTCACATATGGGTTTGGCTTTGTCATTTTATTTAGCTGGCTGTGTTCTCTTGTTATTCAGATTTTTGTTATTTTTGTTGTTTTGTCTTCTTTGAATTCTTCCAGGTATCTGTTGAGTTTTTTCAGTTGTTTGTATTTTCTTGCATTTAATTCATATGTTTATTCATGTTCTCTCCAATATCATTATTTATATTTATCATACTTGTGCTTTTGAATTCTTTGCCTGAATTTTCTCAAGGTAGTGCTAGTGAGAGGCCTCTCCTATGGGATTGGGAATTCTGGGTTGGGATATGTTATCTTTGTGTGTGTGTGTGTGTGTGTGTGTGTGTGTGTGTGTGTGTGTGTTGTTATTGTTGTTGTTCTTGAGATTTGCCAATCTAGAGAAATTTTATTGTCTTTTCAAGAATGTTAGGGCTTACACAAAGTAGCAGTAAGGTTGTAGCAGGACATGATCCAGGGTAGGGGTTGGGGCTTACCTGTGGCTTTCCCATGTAACTGCAAGTGTCCGTGTGAGATGTGCAGTTTCACAAGTCTTTGAAACAAGGAGTGAGATGATGTGGGAACACCCACCCACAGTGAGTGGAGAGACATATTATGCTGGATAAATTGACAAGGTTCAGGGAGAGAAGTTCCTAGGAATGGGGAAGTTACTTTCAGGTCTTGGTGTCACCAGGCAAACACATGGACACTGGTAGTGGGGACTGGACAGTCACCTTAGGCTGAGCTAGAGAGTGGGAGAGACATTTGGGTGGAATAGGGGAGGATGTGGGGATTGGGAAAAATTGAGAACTCACCTCTGGTGATTCAGCTGGGGTAGGGACCCAGAGAGACACACAGGCAGAGTAGGGGAGGACTGTGGAATTTCAGAAAGAAATTAGGAATTCACATTAGGTGACCAACCTGGGCTAGGTACTCAGAGAGACACTGGCAAAGTAGGGAAGGCTGATGGGGAAGAAATTGGGCTGGTTCATGGTTTGGTTTGTTCATTGTTTTGTTTACAGTTTTGTTTTATGTACTTTTTTCAGTTTTTGATTTTCCTTTTCTAGTATTATATGTAATTTTTAGTTTTCTTTTTTTTTGCTTTATTTTTAACTTGACATCTGTAACCTTTCTACATACACTGTCTAGTCACAGAGATGAGATGGCACGACCAATCTCTGCTTTCTGCTTCTTCAGTGAGGCAACCCTCAAGGTTCAGAGCAAAGACTGTGGTGGTTATATCCAGGTGAAATTGGATCACCACTGTCACACAGGCACACTGTTGGACTCGAGGGTGCTGCCAAAGGGAGAACGGCACTCTTTCCCAACTGCATGTGAGATGGAGAGAAGAAAGACTGTTGACTCCCCAGCTCATCTAAACAGAAGAGAACATATATCTACTAGTGAAACTTATCCAAAAACTGTTACTGTAGCCAGTCATGAGCATCTCAATCAGGAGAGTAGTCCATAGCCTTTGCCTGCAGCAAGCTTGGGGGCTGCAAAGGATGGCCAAGTGCAATAATAAACTTTCTGTTGAGACACTGATGTTGCTTCTCATTCTGAAAGAAACCTCATCCATTTATTTAAAAAAATTAGTCCTGGATGAAACCCAGAGAACACTGAGCTCCATGGACCTGGTGGTCATGGCAAGAAGAGACTCTCTTTGCTGAAATCAAGGAGAGCATGCTCTTGATATCACACCTCAATGTCGGCTTCTTTCATCCAGAAGCATGAAAATTACACATCTTTAAACATCCATTGTGCAGTATTTGCTTTACTCTGGTTTAGCAAACTAATTGTTAGGAATTAAAGATATTCCTTACTAATTAAATGTGGAAACAAGCAGTTCAATATAGAAGTCAGAGATATGCAAATTTATAAGTAGTTAAATGAAGGCTGATGTGGTACAAAGCTGATTTTATTGTTGGGTATAGATAGATATGGTGTCCCTTCCACTGGACATAATCCACTACCATGTTTATAAATGTCAGAAAACATATGAATTGTCTGAACTCTACATGCCTACAGATGCTCCTCTAAAACTAAGCATTGCCCTTCTGCCCACAACTGAAGTACTCAGGCAAAGGAGATTGCAAGTGGATGAATGCAACATGTCTTAGAGCAGAAACCAATACTCATACTCAAGTCATGAAGCTCCACTAGACTCTACATTTCAAAACAAAATCATTTCTAGAATACATGGCATGGCTCATAGGGAATCTGACTATGCTATATAAATTTCATTTTGATCTTTCCAAAAGGAAACAAATATAATGGGTTTCATGTGTTATTACAATCTGAACCACTCATTTTTGGATATTTTCAGTATTGAAGATTTGCAATGAATATGGATGAAACTTCAGTCTCATTAATAAAAGCAGATATGTGGTCTGGTCATGCAAACATGAATACTTGACTTCAGATCTCTAGAACTTATATAAATGCTGGACTGGCTTGGCAGCCCACCTGTAATTCCAGGGTATAGGAGGTCCCCAGGAGTAAACCGGATAGGTAGAATAGCTGAACCGGCAATCTCTGGTTTAAAAGTGAAACACCTTGTTTCAGTAAGTAAGGTAAAAAGAAATTGTGGAAAATATCATATATTAACCTCTGGCCTACACAAACACACACATGTACATGAAAATGCATACATTCCTACACCTCACAAGAATACATATAAAAAACAAATAGAAAAGTAGATACCTTGTGCAAATGTTTGATCTGAATACCTGCGACCATATTAGTAGGTTCAGCTTCAAAATACTTGCTTTGGATTCGTTTATAATATGGGTTTGCTTCAAGGTATTTTCGAGGTCTTTCTCCAAACCAATAAGAGTGCTACAGAGAAAGTGAAAAATGTTATGTGGTATCACTGAAAAGAAGAAACAGCAGAAATTTGTTTGACCTGAAGTCATTTGTATTAAAATGGACTGCAAAGCCAGGCATGGTGATGCACGCCTTTAATCCCAGCACTCAGGAGGCATAACTCTAAACGTTATGGATTCAGAGCAGAAATCAATCTGCAGCAGTTACCTTCTCATTGTTGGCACAAAGCACCCAACCTAAAGCAGGTTGTGGGAGGAAAGGGTTTATTTTGATTTACTGACATGAGAGGAAACTCCATGATGGCAGGGGAAAAACATGGCATGAATGGAGGCTGGACATCGCCTTCTGGTTCACATCAGGTTTGCCAACAGCAGCAGGAGAGTGTGCCAAACAATGGCAAGGGGAAGCAGGGTATAAAAACAATAAGCTCACCACCAATGATACACAGCCTTCAGGAGGCTCCAATCCCCACAATGCCAGCAGGACACTTGAGTTTATGGGGGGCACCTAATTTAATCTACCACATTCTACTCATGGCCCCATAAACTGATAAGCATTCACAAAGGAAAATGCAATGAATTCAGTCCAACTTTAAAAGTCTCCATACCAACCCCAACATACCCTTAGTCCGAATATGTCCATAATTCAAATATCCCCATAGTCCAAGTCTCTTAACTGAGTGATAATACCAAAAACAAAAACAAAACAAACAAAAGCCATAAGTGCACAGAATAAACATTCACACTTCAAAGATGGCATTTGGCATAGCAAAGAAAGATTGAACCAATACAAGATTTAAAATGAACAGGGCATACATCAAGCTTAAACCAACACCTCTAATCTGTGACAAGTCTTCAAGTCTGCTAATTCTAACCAGTATGAGTCTCTGGAGTTCAAATTCAACCCCTCCAGCTGGTCTCCTCACAGCCTAGGGCACAATGCATCCCCAAGTCAGCAGATCTCCCTGGTGATCATTTTACAGTCCTTGAATTTCATGGCTCCATCTGGTATCCACATAGGGATTTCCAACACCTCTGCCTCACATTGCCCACTGCCACTTATAAAAAACTATGTTGCAAATACAATTATGATCTTTTCCCTACATTTGTTATACTCCATAGTACTAGGTTGGTTGCCAACTTTGTTAATCCAGGAGAGAAATAAAACCAGCTTTGAAGAATAGGATACTCCTTCAGCATTTAGGCCCCTTACTTTCAAGTCCACATTCTTTCTGCTGCCTCAGTTCAGAACAGCTGGCCCAATCTCAATGGTTGTAATATCTCAATTTCAGCTGAACACTGAAATGAGCTGTTGACTTTAGCCAAAAGCTTTCCTTTCCTTCTGTGCATGTCCCTCTGTTTATTGCAGTACATTTTTATGTATTACAAACCTGATCAAGTTCTCAGGACACAGACAGAGAGAATGCAGCAAGCTTCTCACACAAGCAGTTCTTTCTTCCACTAATAAGCCAAAACTCACACTCATAGTTCATACTGCATTCAAATCTTTTCATCTCTGACAAGAATACTCCATCAACTTTGCCTTCAACACTGCAAAGTGTCACTAAGACCAAGGTTTCAAATCTTTCAACATTCCTCATGCAAATCAGTTCCAAAAGGTCAGAAGCTACACAGGTTTCTAGCAGTAACAACCCCACTTCTGGTACCAATTTTACTTTTTCAGTTAGCTTCATGTTGCTGGAATAAAGCATCTACCCAAAAACAGCTTGTGGGAGGAAAATGTTTATTTTGGCTTACAGATTTGAATGGAAACTTTATGATGTCAAGGGAAAAATTTGGCATGAGTAGAGACTGGACATCACCTCCTAGGCAATATCAGGAGGACAACAGAAACAGGAGAGTATACCCAACACTGGCAAGAGGAAGCTGGCTATAACACCCATAAGCCTGCCCCCAACAACACACTTTCTATAGTAAGGACTTAATTCCCAAATTGCCATCATCTGGGGATTAAGCATTCAGCACTCATGAGTTTATGGGGATACCTAATTCAAATCACCACACAATATGTATAGATGTCTACCTATATGTTTAATTTGTGCCATTTATTCCTATGAGGGCTTACACTATTAGGAAAAAATAAATTAACTCATGATAGCTTTTAAAGATAATTTTAAACAAATTGATAAGGACTTCAATAGCAAGCATTAGAACTCACCATCATGAAGAAGTTCCATGGCTTGGGTATACCATGCTTTCCTGGAAAGACCATTTCTATATACCAGGTCACAAGGCCATATATGAAAGCATCGAGTAAAAACATTCCCAGAAAATAGGCAAACAAAAAGCTGTCCTTATTTTTTGGTGAGACTATGTCACTCCATTTAATTCCAGTTTCTACAGCACAGAAGGAGACATTTCATTGAGTGACAAATGGGGTTAAATTACATCATTCATGTATATCACAATTAAATGGTAAAGAAAAGAATGCGTTGGTGCCCTCTACAGATTACTACTGGAGTCAGCTACCTTCTTACCAAAGCATAACTTTAATAAGCAATTTTGTAGTGTCCTTCATTATAATCAAATAAGAAGAGGAGAAGGGAAACAAGTTATTATGAAGAATAAAAAGAAAAAGAAAATATGCTAGAAATCAGAATAATAAGCTTTAATTAAAATAAACAGACATACAGGTTAACATGACAGCTCTTTACCCCACTCCTTTTTATGCTAAATGCTTACTGGAATATCTAATTTTGAAAAAAATCATTGAAGTTTAGAAATAGATACCCATTCAAAACGGAGTAAGAAGAGTTCCTACTGGACATGGCGTAAATTTTTTAAAGAATGCAAAAGCATTCATATACTGTAATATTGGTATAAAGTAGTACAATTTTTTTCAAGGGCAGTTTAGCAACACCAATCGAAATTAAAACTATGAAGATCTAATTAGATAGCAATGATATGTCTAGTATGCCCTGGGAAAAATTTACAAGGTCAATACTCACTTTTACTTTCTGCATTGAGTATGAATTTAAATCCCAGTGACATCACAGAATTATAGCTGAGGCAGGAAATTATCTTCTGCCAGAATGACATAGTTCCAAAGCTGAAAGATACTTTAATAGATGGGATGTAGGAGATAAAATAAATAATAGCTCCCAAAGCAACAGCAAAATTGACTGCAAATGTAAATGAAAGAATAGTCAATTTAACCACAAAATGCAGATTTAAATTAATTTTCTATAACATTTTATATTCTTAATTTGGAATGAGTCTGATATTAAAAACACCAGAAAGGACATGGGAAAATCAGAATTTTCACCTTCATCCAGTAGGACTGTAAATTCATATAACCCCTTGGCATGGGAGCCTCAAAGGGTAAGGATACAATTTTTGTCTTTGTTGTTTGCCAGTCACCTGGCTAGCACAAACTCCATGGTGTGAACACATCCATTGACTTGACTTTCCTTTCCTTCTGTGCATGTCCCTCTGTTTACTGCAGTACATTTTTATGTATTACAAACCTGATCAAGTTCTCAGGACACAGACAGAGAGAATGCAGCAAGCTTCTCACACAAGCAGTTCTTTCTTCCAATAATAAGCCAAAACTCACACTTATAGTTCCCGTTCCCATCTTGCAATTCTTCAAAAATATTAAGAAGCTTCCCTATTCCCACAGTAAGCATTATTACATCCACCTTAACCTCAAGTATCTTAATCCATGCCCTGATCATTGATTTCTCTCCTCTGATTTGTGTGCTCTAATGCTGTGACTGAGCTCTTTCTGGATTAAAGATGACTTCTGTATGTGCCTGGGAGCATTTTCAGATAAGATCAGCATATGAATCTTGACTAAGTTAAGTACATGCTCTATTGTGGGTAGGCATCACCCAACCCACTGAGAGAAAAAAAATTGTGGAGAAAGGGGGGATTCTCCCATTTCCTTTCTGACTGCCTGTGCTTATCTAGGATATCAGTCTTGTCTCACCTATGGACTAAGGACACTATTGGCTCCTCTCACTCTCGGGCCTTTAGCTAGATGCTGCTATTAAATTGCTGGCTTTCCTGAGTTCCTCCATTATAGAATGCAGATGGTGGGACTTCCCAGGCTCCACAGTCACATAAACTGGTGCATCATAGATCAACTCTTATCTCCCATTGTTTCTGTTTCTCTGGTGAACACTGACTAAAACAATCCTTAAAATTTAAATAATTATACATGCTTCCAAGGTAAGTGTCAGCTCTATAGTGTAAGCACAATATTTCAAATACAGCACAGCAACATTGCCAGTTAACTGAGTGTAAGAAGAAATTCTGTTCTTGTCTTGTTCATTTCTTGTACCAATCTCATCGTCACATGGAGCAGACATTCTTCCCCCCATACAATATACAAAAGCCATCTTCATCCCAAGCTTTCCTGGTGGAAGGGCTAGAGAAATGCCGTACACAAGGTGGCGGCTACAGTTTAGAAGACCCAAATATTACCACTTTGTCTCATAGATGGTCTTCTGATCTTCATGATTTTGTTATTTTCTTTCCATTTCTATTTGAAGCAGGGTCTCAGGTAGCCTCAGCCTAGCTTCAAACTCTTTTATAAATGGGGATGACCTTGAACTTCTGGTACACATGCTTCTGCCTCACTATAACTAGAATTACACATGGGAACCTGTGAGCTTAGTGTACATTCATCCCCTTCCATAAAAATTTCCTGCTATTTTCATTTAGAACTTAAATAGGAGCTAAAGATGTGTCAGAAATTAAAGTTTATAAAGAATTTTCAAACACAATTTTTGTTAGTTACTAAGCCTTTCACAGGTGGATTCTGGTACTCACCATTATTAAAGAATGTGCTGACCATAAAGCTGAAAAATATTGAAGAGATGGCATAACACATCAGAAAGATGAACACAACTGTTGGGTCACTATATTGTAAGATTGGTACAGGTTTAACCTAGCAAAATAATCAGGAAGCCAGTTTAGTCATGCTCTAAGTGGTATCATGTCAAAGCAGAAAAGGAGAAAGGAAACATCCTTAAATATTTTACTAGTCTTGTTAGACACTGAGACTACTCAGTGAGATGAAGAAATAAGAATTCATTGCAGAGGCTTCAGCTGACTAGGTTTAAAGTGTAATCTGTGGAGAGACAAGGCAGCCTCCAGATTTCTACAGTAAAATCAACAAAAAGCCACATTTTCATCCCAAAGTATCCCAATAGGTGTCAAGCTATTCCTACACTTTTGTTTTCCCTCTTAATGTTTCACCACAACATATGAGAATGAAGTAGACACTTGCCTTGACATAGAGAATGACGCACATAAAAAGGATGTTAATACAATAAAAACAGAGGAATGTAAAGAAATAGGCAGCCCAGAGCATCCAGTTACTTATTCCTATCATGAGCTGGTATTCCTGTGGGAGAATTAACACAAATCAGATAGCTCTCAAAATATAACCTCACAAGGCCTTAGAGTTCCCAAAATGCATTCACAGATATTAGCTATCATATTTCATAATTATAACCCAAATTTTTCACTGAATTGCTCAGTGTTTAAGGTGCTTGCCTCCAGTGCCTAAGGACCTGGGTTCAATTTCCCAATACCCATGTAAGCCAGATGCACAAAGTGGTGCATGCATCTCGAGTTTGTTTGCATTGGCTAGAGGCCCTGACGCACCCATAATCTTTCTGTCTCTCTCTGTCTCTCTAGCTCTGTCTTTGTATCTCTCTGCTTGCAAATAAATAAAAGTAAAATATTAAAAAAGAAAGTGAGAATGGTGAGAAGGCTCAGAGGAACAAAAGTATTTGCAATAGAAGCATGATGTTGAACAAGGGCCTGATTAGCTCTGATTTGAATTTCCCAGGTGATTGTCTACTTCAACAACTGTGTGTGGCCTCACACATCTAGTTTTCCTAGTCCTGTGGAAAAGTATGGCAGTGAGAGGAACCATCTGAAGGAAACATGCAGATAAGTGAAGAGCAAGATATTTTCCTTTGGCCTCTGCATGCATGAGCATGATATGGGTACATGTGCACACACACACATACACACACAGAGAGAGAGAGAGAGAGAGAGAGAGAGAGAGCAGAATTGATCATAAAAAAGAAATTAGAGAATAAGACTATGGAGTTGTATCTAAATTCATCCCAATTCCAGAGAAGAGTTGATTATGTCAATAGATTTCATGGCATTTGATATTTAAATTTTATGTGTAGTATTACTTGAATATTCTTATATAAGCAAAAACTTAAAACAATACAAAAATTCTGATAAATGAAAAATTATTTTTAAAATGCCAAGAAAAATATGCATGCTACTGAAATATAACCATCATCCATATTTGAATAGAAATAACCCAATCACCTTCTACATAAAATTTCCCATAGATGCAAAATGTTCTATGAAAACTGCCTTCCACAAGGAAAGGAGCATCACCTTTAGTCGATGTTCCTTTTCCCATACGATGGCCTGAACCAGGGTCAGATGATTTATAGAGAAGATACACACCATTGTGAGAGGGATGAAGATAGTGCCTAATATAGAGAAGTAATCAATGTGGCTGACAGGATATGGAAATCTCTGAACAAACACAAAAATGTCATCCAAGAGTGTCTCTGCAGCAGTGCCACCATGATGGAGCATGATGGCTTTATCCAAGGCATGCTGCACAGCCAGAAACCCCTCACTGATGTACCCTAAGAGAGAACACAAAGATTTCTAAGTAGCATGGGGGCAAAGACAGCTGAGCAAAACAAAGAGAAAAAGCAGTGCATGTACAGCTATGGATTGTAAAGCAGTATATATGCTAATGAGGGATCCTATAGACAATGGTGGTCCCAGAGAAATCTATAGGTAACTGATGGAGCCACTTTAGTTTGTAAAGTTGTGAAAGTGGAAAATGCCTACTGATGTATTTCTAAGACCTTCTTTCCTTTGGGGTGATACATGACTGCCTGTCAAAGGGAATCAGTAGTTAATTATGATTAGGCTTTTCTCATCATCAAAAATTCAGAGTGGCTAACAGTTTGTCCATCCTGATACACAAGGAAGGGATGAGTCTGTCATCTGGAAACGAAGATAATTTTTTCACTCTGTTTTTCCTAATGAGTTTCCATTTTCTTTTTCTGGTTCACACTGGATCTTTCAGTAATTTGCTGAATAGACTTGATGAGAGCTAACATCTTTGTTTTATTCCTGGTATTTGGAAATAAAATTAGGATATATGTTTTCTACATATATGACTTGTCAGATTGAGAAAATATACTTTTATTGTGACTTTAGGATAGGGGTTTAAAAATATAATTTCTCAGGCTGGAGAGATGGCTCAGCGGTTCAGGCACTTGTCTCCAGTGCCTAAGGCCCCAGGTTCAATTCCCCAGGACCCACATATGCCAGACCCACAAGGTAGCAGCCCTCCTGGTGCTCTCTCTCTCTCTCTCTCTCTCTCTCTCTCTCTCTCTGCTTGAAAATGAATAAATAAAATATTTAATATATATATATATATATATATATATATATATATATAATTTCGCTTCTGGCTCAAGATAGCAGACTCGTAGCCATGTGGTGTCCCCCGGGGAACAAGGGTTAGGGTTCTCAACTGTGATCCAGGCCCTGGACACAAGCTGAAGCCAGGCTCCAAGCTCCAGACACTAACCTGCAACAGATGCTACCAATTGGAACTCACATTGAGTATAAGGGCACACAAGAGGCAGTGAGTGCTACAGCCCAGCTGGCAGGACCTGCTCCAGCGGTCTGAGCCGGTTGAGCTCCATGCCCCCCTGCCATCCACTGCCCCCCACCCCCACCCGCCACTCAAAAGCAAAGCAGATATAGATGCCAAACACCATCATAGTAGGAGACTTTATCACTCCACTGTCATCATTAGACAGATCGTCCAAACAAAAGACAAGCAGGGAAATAAAGTTGCTAAACAGCACCATAGGCAAGCTAGGGATAACAGACATTTATGGAACATTCCACCCCAAGGACACAGATTATACATTCTGCAGTGTATGGAACCTTCTCCAAATTTGACCACATACTAGGCCATAAATCATTCCTCAACAAATTTAGAAAGATCAACGTAATCCACTGCACCATATCAGACCACAATGCATTAAAGCTAGATATTAACAATGGGAGAAGATCTAAAAATATCAACAGATATTGGTGACTGAACAACTAGCTCCTGAACAATGAATGGGTGAAACAAGAAATCAGACAGGAAATCTAGAATTTCCTAGAGACAAATGATAATGAGGACAACCTATCAGAACGTGTGGCACACAATGAAGACAGTCCTAAGGGGGAAATTCATTGCACTAAATGCCTTCATAACAAAGACAGAGAGGTCTCAAAACAACCACCTATCCTCTCAACTTAGGTCACTAGAACAGTTGGAAAAATCCAACCCTAGGAGCTCAAGATGCTAGGAAATAATTAAGATCAGAGCTGACATTAATGACTTGGAAACAAAGAAAACAATTAAAAAATAAACAAATCAAAGAGTTGTTTTTTGAAAAAGTCAATAAGATTAACAACCCCCTGGACAATTTAATCAAACGAAGAACAAACAGAGAAGGCCCAAATCAGCAAAATCAGAAATGGCAAGGGTAAGATCACAACAGACCCTGATGAGATTGGAAGTATCATCAGGTCATACTTCCAAAACCTCTACTCCACAAAACTAGAGAACCTGGAAGAAATGGATAAATTCCTGGACACCTACCAACTACCAAAGCTCAGCCCAGAACAGATAAAGATTCTAAACAATCCTATCACAATCACCGAGATTGAATTGGTAATTAAGAACCTCCACAAATGAAAAAGCCCAGGTCCAGATGGATTCTCAGCTGAATTCTACCAAACCTTCATCATAGAACTGACACCTCTCTTTTTGAAGCTTGTTAGGGGCATAGAAAAGGAGGGTAGGCTCACAAACTCCTTCTATGAAGCTAGCATTGCCCTAATTCCCAAACCTGGCAAAGATGCAACAAGAAAAGAAAACTACAGACCCATATCCCTGAAGAACTTGGATGCAAAAATCCTAAACAAAGTCCTAGCAAACCTAATACAAAGCCACATCAATACTATAGTTCACCCTGACAAAGTCAACTTCATCCCAGGGATTGAGGGATGGTTCAAAATATGCAAGTCGATAAATATAACTCACCACATTAATATACTCAGTTGCAAAAACCACATGGTCATCTCAATAGACGCTGAGAAGGAATTTGACAAAATTCAACACCACTTCATGTTCAAAACCTGGAAAGAATAGGCATAGACAGCGTATACCTCAACATCATAAAGACAATATACAGTTCTCTTAAAGCACAAATCATTCTCAATGAGGAATGACTCAAAGAATTCCCTCTTAATTCAGGAACAAGACAGGGGTGTCCACTCTCACCACTGCTCTTTAACTTAGTACTTGAAGTTTTAGCCCAAGTGATAAGACAGGAGAAGGGCATAAAAGGGATACAAATTAGAAAGGAAGAAATTAAACTATCCCTCTTTGCAGATGACATGATCCTATATATATCAGACCCAAAGAACAGTATCAGTAAACTCCTGAAGGTGATCAATGCCTTCAGCAGAGTGGCAGGATACAAAATTAACACACAGAAATCAGTAGCCTTTCTATATACAGAAGACAATCATTTGGAAAAATATATCAGAGAAACTGTCCCATTCTCTATAACCTCAAAGAAAATCAAATACCTTGGAATATCATTAACCAAGGTAGTGAAAGACTTATATAATGAAAATATTGAAACACTCAAGAAAGAAATATAGGAAGATGTGATAAGATGGAAAGACATTCCATGCTCAGGATGGGGAGAATCAATATAGTAAAAATGGCAATCCTGCCAAAAGTGATCTACAGATTCAATGCCATGCCAATAAAAATCCCAACCTCATTCTTCACAGACATAGAAAAAATAATATCAAAATTTATTTGTTAGGGCAAAAGACCTCGAATAGCTAAAACTATTCTGAGCAAAAAAACTTACACAGGTGGTATCACCATACCTGACTTTAAAACATACTACAAAGCCATAGTAACTAAAACACCATGGTATTGACAGAAAGACAGACTGACCAGTGGAATAGAATTGAAGACCCAGCCTTTAATGCAAGTAACGTCAGCTACTTAGTCTTTGACACGGGTGCCAACAATGTACACTGGGTTAAAGATAGCATCTTCAACAAATTGTGCTGGACAAATTGGATAAACATGTGTAAAAAAAATGAAAAAAATCTACTCCTTTCACCATGCACTAAAATCAACTCCAAATGGATCACAGACCTCAATATTAACCATGTAACCCTAAACACCTTGGAAGAAAAAATAGGAGGAACCCCACATGAGATAGGATTAGGGAATAACTTCCTGAGCAAATCCCCAGTCGCCCAGGAAGTGAAACATATACTTAACCAATTGGACCTGATCAGGCTCAAAAGCTTCTGTACAGACAAAAACACTGCACTCAGAGCCAATAGAACCCCTTCAAACTGGGAGATGATTTTTGCCAGCCACAACTCAGACAGAGGCCTAATTCCAAGAACCTACAGAGAACTCAAAAAAAATTAATAACAAAAACTCAAACTGCCCCCTCACAAAATGGGGCACTGATCTCAACAGAGAATTCACAGAGGAATCAACACATATGGCCTTTATTTGCATGAGAACGTGCTCAGCATCCTTAAGCATCAGGGAAATGCAAATAAAAACCACAATGAGATTCCACCTTACTCCAGTCAGAATGGCAATTGTAAAGAAAACCAACAACAATAATTGCTGGCGAGGATGTGGGGAAAAAAAGGAACCCTCATTCACTGCTAGTGGGATTGCAAGCTTGCTCAACCACTCTGGAAAGCACTGTGGAGACACCTCAACAGAATGGACATAGAGCTGACAATGGACCTAGCTATCCCTCTACTAGGCATTTACCTGCAAGATGTCACATCACAGCATAGAGACATTTGTGCAACTATGTTTATAGTAGCTCAATTCATAATAGCCAAGAATTGGAATGAACCAAAATGCCCTTCCATGGAGGAATGGATAACAAAACTCTGGTATATTTACACCATGGAATTCTATACAGCTAAAAGGAAAAATGACATATCGAAATTTAAAGAATAATGGTCCGAATTGGAGCAAATCCTAGTAAGCGATCTCTCAAAAGAACACTGAGCCAAACACCAAATTTTCTCCCTCATATTTGGTACTTAACCAGGCTAACCATAAACTCTACACAGACTAGTAGAAAGAAGTGAGAGGTTATGAATGAGGGGTAACGTATGGGGGAGGGGAATGATTTAAGCATGAGGCTAAACCAAAATGGGTTCAAAATCATAAAATCCTCACAAGCATACTGTAACCTATTGAGCAAGGAGTGGGCGTCGTCTGGTAAGAGGGGCCATGAGTAGTAGGGGAGAGAGTCTAAGCCTGTGAATAAGGCTCCAAAAACAAAACAGGAGTCTGTCAAAGCTCTTGAATGCCCACCCCAGGCCTGAGGCAAAACCCTGTTGCTGAAGAAACCACAGAATGCCATCTATCAGCATCGATAGACCCTTTGAGGTCCGGAATGGTCACCAGCCCCCAGATGGTAGTTAGTGTAGTGCTGGAAGGCACTGCACAAACTTCCAGAGGAAGCTGGTCAACAACAGCTGGAGTAAACAGAGACCACTGGCATGAAACACAGTCTGCTGCCTTGATTAAGCTGACTACACTTCCTACTGGGAGAGAACAGTGAACCAAGAAAGGAGCACTTGTGCAATGGAGGAGCCTAGGCCTAGGGGAGGCAATCAACAGCTTTTAAATTTGGCCAAATATTCCACTTAGTGAGGGGGAGCCCTTAACTGGAACTGGGGACTTAGGGAGATATGTACTGGAACAAGTACTCTTGGGCCCCGAAGGAGAGATGCACTAAGCGAGCTATTGATGGAGAGGCTACTAAAAATAGAATATAGGTAATCCAGAAATGTGTATCTCTGTTACTTTACACTGATCTCACTCTCCTATGGAGATTGTGTTTGTATCTTTCAGAATGCAGCAAGAGAGGTGTGACCCATCTAACCCTACCAATGGACAGAAGGCCAATAACGGAGATCCTGGCAAGGGATGAGCCACCCCAGTCATACCATGGAGGATCCATATGGAATCCTGCAGAGAATGATGGGATGAACAAGGGACCCACAGCCGCAGCCAATCAGCCAACACAGGATAAGCCAGTGAGACAGACACCAACGATTTTCGACATAAAGCCCCCTAAGTTCTCAACAATAAAGCAGCCTTAATACTCACCCACCACAACTCAGGGAACTGAACGGAAGAGGGGGTGGATAGATTGTGAGAGCCATGGTGGGGTAGAATATCCAGAGGCTTGGCACCCCTTAGTAACAACATACTAGGGCCAGGAGAACCGGGCTGACTACTAGGCTGTCCATGGTCCCCAGCCCCAAGTACTGATTCAGACAGCCCATGGAGGAGGATATCCAGCCGATTGAGGATGGGGAAGAGGGGCATTGGGCTGGTGATAACGACTCATGTTTACCCATTAAATAATGTAATAACTCATTATGGACAATTATATATATATATATATATATATATATATATATATATATAAATTCTATTTTGGAAAAAGATAATATTATAGAAAAGTTGCAAAGGCAGTTATAGAGAATAACTATAACTCATTCATTCTCACTTGGAGGTCATATCACTCCAAGGGAGCCATAGTATAAACAGTCCTAAATCTGAAGTCTGATATTTTATGATGGGGAAGGACTAGGTTTAAAAACCACCCAAATGCTCTTAAAAGGACAATAATATGGACTGAGAACTACTCTTCTGTGTCCCATGTCAAGCTTTTTTAACATTATATCCTACCTTACCATTCATTGTACATTTCTGAAAGCCAAGAGGTTAGCAATTATGTGACACTATTTATAATTCACACAAGTTTTATTTGCATTTCCACCAAATTTTCCCAGTGTTCTTTTTCTGTTCCAGGATCCCATTCAGGACACTGCTGCATTTACACATTGCTTCCATCATCTCTATTTGGTGACAGTTTCTCATTCTTTCCTTGTTTTTCACCACTCAAGAGTTTGTGAGAATACTGGTCAGGTATTTTTGAGTATGTTTTACAATTTGGGTTTGTATGATACTTTCTCATTAATATATGAGGGATAAGTTTTAGGGAAGGATACTACACAGGTGACTCACCCTCTTTATTTAATTATATCAAAATATTTGACATCAACAAAACATCACTTTGGCAAGGTGGCATCTGCCTGCTTTTTTCTATTACTAAGTTCCTATTTCTCCTTTCTAAATTCTGTTCTTTAAAAATAAGGCCTTAAGAGCAGCCATACTCAAGGGGAGGAAATACTTTCTAAATCTTATCTGGAATTCTTCTGCAAGGAATATCTGTGGATTCCCATTGACTGGGAAGTGGATGTTTCCTACTCCCTTTTTCACAAATAGCACTTCATTTATTCTTTTCATTTAAAAAATATCTCACACTTTTAAAGGATTTCTATCCAGGAGTAGTCTTTACTTGGCAAACACAGTAAGACTGTAGTAAGGTTATGCGCTTTCCATCTAGTATGCATTTTTGTTTCTACATATATCTTTGGAAAATTTTAACACTGTTAAGCAGTCTAAGTTTTTCACCAGAAAAATTCAAACTAAATTTGTAATAAACTCACATAATTGGGAAAGGCATAAGACTTCCTTTATTTAATTTTTTAGAAAATCCATCAATAGTTTGACACATAGCATTTACCACAGGGTTAAAGAAATATAAGTTAATCAGTCATACAACTCAACTAAATATTAAGATAAGTATGGTTAAAGATATACTCACCAGGACTACCTCCATCTGAACGAAACACATTTCTAGCTGTCACAGGAGGCGTGGTAGGAAACAGCAAATTTGTAAACCAGGTGTCTTCAAACATATAATTTTCATAATAGTTCTTTACATAAACAGAAAAACGCAAATAATATTTTACCTAGAGGGGGGAAGTGTTTAAAAAACAATCTCCATGAAGCAAGAGGCATGAGTCAAATGTAAAAAGAAGTTAAAGTATATTGGGAATATGTGATTCTTAGAATATACTGAAGAGCATCTGAGTAGATTCTGGGAGCAAGAGCAAACATATCTTAAAGCATATCGCACACTCCGACTCTATATGCACTTAAGCCTATTTCTCTTCAATTTACCCTCTCTTCATCTGGCAAGATTTTTGAAATGTCAACAATGCTTGGGTATATGTCATGGCCTGCAGTAAGCAAACACAATAACAACTTAATCATTATTGTAAACAAACTCTTCCCTAGACAGAGTTGACGGTAATACTGAAATGAAATATTGCAAAATGATTATTAATTTCTCCCTTAACTACATCAGCTAAGCATCCTAAGAGGAAAGGGATGACTGCATAAGAGGGAATTTTATATAGAACAGAGGGGAAATGTGATAAGATTTAGATGTGAAAAGTTTTATACATAAATGAATGACAATATGACTGAGTGGACTGTTGGATTTTTTTAATTGCTTAGGGTTTTTTTTTTTTGAGTTATTTGTAGATTCTCGAATTTAGCCCTCTGTCTGTGATATAGCTTGTGAAGATTTTCTCCCATTCTGTGAGTAGTCTGTTGACTCGATTTATTGTATGTTTGTCTGTACAAAAGCTTTTAAGCTTCATGAGATCCCACTGGTTGAGTGACTGTTTAATTTCCTGGGTTATGGGGTATTATTCAGAAAGTCTTTCCTCACTTCTATAATGTGATGAGTTATCCCTATTTTTTTCATCCATTAGTTTGAGAGTTTCAGGTCTATTATCCAGAATCTATGAAGAACTCAAAAACTAAGCAAAAAAAAAAAAAAAAAAAAAAAAAAAAAAAAAAAAAAAAAAAAAAAAAAAAAAAAAAAAAAAAAAAAAAAAAAAAAAAAAAAAAAAAAAAAAAAAAAAAAAAAAAAAAAAAAAAAAAAAAAAAAGGAAAAAGTACTGAATAGAGAATCCTCAAAGGAAGACATACAACTGCCTAATACTTGTTCAACATCCTTAAACATAAGAGAAATGAAAATTAAAGCAACTATGATATTCCACCTAACATCAGAAAGGATGGAGATCATTAAAAAAATCAGAAGACAATAAATGTTGGTGAGGATGCTGGGAAAGAGGAACCCTCATTTACTGATGGTGGGATTGCAAACTGGTACAACTACTATGGAAATTAATATGGGATGCCTGAAAAAGATGAACATAGAACTAACAAGTACACAGCTATTCCTCTACTGGTGTCTACCCTAAAGGCCCCCTTCTTCACTGCAGAGATATTTGCTTAACCATGTTTATAGCTGCTCAATTCACAATACCTAAGAACTAGAATCAACCCATACATCCATCATTTTATAAATGGTTAATGAAGATTTGGTACATATACATAATGGAATTCTACTCAGCAGTAAGGAAAATGATATAATGAAATTCATAAGAAAAATGGACAGACTTGTAACAGATCATTCTAAGTGAACTCACACAAGCAGAGAAGACAAACACCAAATATGATACCTCTTTTGTGGTTCCTAAACTGGAACAGTTTGAGTTGCAGATATACCTGTGAAGCAACTTGAGGGACAGATATGAGGGATGGAAGGGCATGAGTGGAGGAGAATGGGAGGGTGGAAGGAGGTATACATGAAACCAAGTCCAAAATAAAATGGTACCATAGAAACCTTCTTCCTGGGTAGCAGACTAAAATATTTAAACCTCAGTAGGGGTATGGAGGGATCACTTGGGAAGAAGGGCCCTGGAAAGGTGGAATGAAGCCTAATCCTATAAAATTTGCCTCTGGCTGGTAATTTCCAGTACCACAAATTGATCCTAACTCACATTGAACTGTTAAATAGAGAGACCTATGAGGTTCTCAAAACAAGACAGGCTTCTGTCAAAACATTTGATTACCCATCAGAGGTAAAAGGTAAGACTATTAATGGAGTCCACACGCTGCTGACACAGAACAATGGGAAATCCAGCTGAATCTGGAAACTGAATCCAGCTGAACCAGCTCCCAGATGGTTAGGCCATATTGTGCTGAAGAACGCCACATGTGCTTCTGGGGGAACATGGCCAAGAATAGAAGGCTGACTCCATGGCGGGAGATGAACCACCCCTTGTGGTTCAGCTAGTTTTCAGGTAAAACCACAGAGGAATTATCCACTGTGAGCATGACAAGCTGCTCCAGAGTGATGGAGATAGACACTGAGGATACTCAAAAAGCACCAAAGCAGAAATCCAGAATCTGCTGAGAGCTCAACACTAAAGCAGACTTAAAACACACCCAGCAAAGCTCAGGGAATATTTCAGAAGAGGGGGAAATAAGAATGTAAAAGCTACAGGGTGGGATGAAATATCCAGAGGCATTGCCCCCATCCTCAATGACTGAATGCTGCTCTCACAACTCACAACCAGCAACTCCAGTAAGAATGGTCCTCAGTGGCGTGGGGGCAGGGATGAGGAAATTGATGATACCAACACATGTGTATCCATACGAAGTTTCCACTTAATAAAAAAATATGACTAATTCTGGAGAAACTTGTAAACTTCAATATATATTGTACCAAACCTATACAACTTCCTGAGATGACTAATGAAACTATTATTGCCAAAAGTCAGACAAGGCAGCATAATCAAGACCAGCTGGGACAGGTGCACACATAGAAATAAGTATTCATAAATTAGTTTTCAGTCAAATGGTTCAGAACTTATTACACAATAAAGGACATCCCTTTCTGTTCATGGAGGTCAATTCATAGTTGAGGAGACATATATGTTCACACTAAATATTAATTTAGTGATAGAGATATATGGTTAGGGTGTCGTAGAAGGGTAGAGTAATGAAGAAGAGTGTGTGCAGAGAAGACACAATGTAGAATCCAAGAACAGATTTAAAGATACAATTAAAGAAGATGAGAAGTCTAGAGTGAAGGAGCCTAAAACACAAAGGCAGAAGAGGGTAAGCTTGAAATTGTACCAAATACAGCAAACTCTGACTAAGATCTCTACAGAGAGATGACCCTAGCTAAGCATCAGCACACCAGTTCATAACTTGATGGCAAATAACACAGGCAGAAGTAGTGAGGAAGTGATGCAAGAGTGAAGAAAAAATCTACAAACCTAAGTGCTTCCTTATTATTGACAAGTGCCTGTATTATAAACACAGATTTTGTCTCCATTCATATCTATATATTGGACTTTGGTAATTTTTCCTTAATGCAAATTCAGAGCAGGCTCTTTTGTCTTTCTTCTTTCAGACTGTTGGAGTTGCCTTCTCATTGCTGAGACAAAACACTCAACTAAAAACAGCTAATATGAGAAAAGTTTTTGTTTTGTTTTATAGTCTCAAGGGAAGTCCCATGATGGCAGGTGAAAGCAAGAGCAGAGGCTGGGCAAGGATACCTCCTTGCCATAGCAGGTAGAAAACAGCAGCAGGAGAGTGAGACAACTATCATTAATAGCCTAGGAGCTAATAAGACTCAAGGTCCATCCCCAGTAACATACCCCTTCAAGCAAGGTTCTACCTCTTAAGCTGCCATCAGCTGGTAACCAAATATTCGGGACACATGAGCTTTGTTGGGACATTTGATTCCAACCACTACATTCATCCCTTGGCCCCCATAACACATGACCATTCATTATGTTTAAAAGTCCCCATAGTCTTTATTAATAAACACTGTTCAAACATGGACTCTTAACTGTAAGCCTGTAAAACCAAAAACACTTGATGGCACAGAATAAATATTCACACTGCAAAAGATGGCACTGGGCATAGAAAGGGAAGATTGAACCAATGTAAAATCTAAATCAGGAAAAACGTCAAATCCTGTATCTCCAAATCCAACATCTATAATCATTGACTAATTCTCTGGGGTTCCAATTCTTCCCCTTCACCTAGGAAAGATTGCATTTTGAGATGACAATTATCCCTGGTGGCTGTTCTAAAACCTTAAGGTCTCTTCTGAAAGCTATGGTTATGGCTCCAACAGGCCTTCACACAGGGACTCTTAACAGTGCTGCTTCACTTTACCCGGTTGCCATTTCCAAAACACAAACTGCACTGCAAATCCAATGACCCTATCTTTCCTGTGTTTTTTATATTCCTACGGGACTAGGGAGACTATCAAATTTATTAATTTGGGTGGGATGCAATAAAGCCAACTTAAAGAGCGGGGAAATGTCTTCCTCATTTTGCTTTCAGGCTACTTTCAAAAGTCAGCATTCTTCCTGCTGTCCCAATGAAGAACAGCTGTCCCAATATCAATGGTGGTAATCTCTCAAAACAACTACAGCTAAAGCAGGCTGCTGTGTCCTGCCCAACTTTCATTTCTGTGTCATATCCATCTGTTCACACTAGCCCATTTCTTCTAAACTCATCCCTGCTCAAGTTCTTATGATACGGGCAGAATGCAGCAAGCATCTCACATAAACTTTGCCTGGTTAAGACAAAGGATTTTCCTCCACTCACAAACCATGCTTACACAGTCCACAGTTGTTTCTGCATTTAGTTCTCTCGGATTCTGACAAGAATGGTTCATCAAAGTCTGCCTACAGGTTTCAAATTCTTCCATATTCCTCCCACAAATCAGTTCCAAAATACCAAAATGCACAGTGAGGTTTCTAGTAGCAATGACTTTATTAGACTTGTACCAATTTTCTCTGTAGTGGTTGCCTTATCATTGCTGAAAAAATACACCTGAACAAAAGCAGCTGATGGGAAGAAAGTTTTGATTTTTGCTTACAGTCTCGAGGGGAAGCTTCATGATGGCAAGGGAAAGCACAGCATGAGCAGAGGACTGATATTACTTCTGCCACAGCAGATGGGAAACAACAGCAGGAGAGTGAGCAAACTAATACTAGAAAGCTAATGCTGGAGGCTAACACGCCCAGCAATGGCTCCACCTCCCAAGTTACCATCATCTGGGAACCAAGCATTTAGAACACATGAGTTCATGAGGTGGGGGTGGGGGGCTCTGATTCAAACTGCCACAATGGACTGTTCCCATGGTTATCTTCAGTACATGTTGATGTCTTACTTCTGGCTCAGCTTAACTATGCCAAAGTTATTTTCTAGATTTGCAATAGAAATTGCAAGGACAAGAGACAGTAGCAAAGGTAATATCCTTAGCTGTCAATATTTCCTAGTATTCAATTTTATTCCAATAGACATGGTAGGTAGTCAATATAAATCTTTCCTCATTAGCAAAGCACTGAAGTAAGCTAGATGTGAGTTCAAGCTCCTGACATGTACAAGCAGCATGATCTTGGACAAGTTAGTCTCCTTGCATATTAAATGCAGAAATGGTACTTCTTCAAACTTCACTAAATCTCTGGAAACCACAAGCTTATTTGTGAGGTTTGTATGAAAAATTTTCTCACCTTAAGTGGCAGGGGGTCAGAGCTACTTTTGAAGTCATGGTCAAACACAATAGCAGCTAAAACGACAAGAAAATTACTGGTGTTCTTAACATAATCTTCAAAATCATTTTCTGTAGGAAAATCTACAACTGTAGAGAAAGAGAGAGAGAGAGCATGATGTCTTCCTTGTAAGTTGGAAAAATGCATGTTAACCCTCCCTATCTTTATGATGGAAAACCACTTAATCCTGGAGAAAAGACTGGCTCTCAACATGCATAGATTTCAAAACACTGTTGCTCAAGCATTGACATAAAAAACTGAGTATTAGGAGTACATTAAAACTCTTAGAAATGTTGAGAATTTTATCACAAATAAATAAGAATTCATAAGAACATTTTGAGGTAAGCTAAGGAATGAAGGATGCTCCAGTGTTCTGAAATGTATCAACCTTGACAGAAGATTAGAAACAAAAATGATCCATCCATGTAATCTGTCAAAGTGATATGACATGGTATTTCATAGTGTAACATGTGAATCAAATATACTTAGAATTTAGGGAATAAAAACTACTTAAAATTTTGATATCCAAAGCAGCTGTATTTCAATATCTGAGGTTATCAATGGAAAAGTCTGTGTTGTCATTTGTACCTTCCTAAGTCAAATTCTTTAGTCATTTAATGTATCTGCATTATGGATTTGTATACAGTAAAGCTTTTCCTAGGAGTAAACATATGTTTTATGGAAACAGAATGCCAAAGACTTTAATAGCTTGAGGGTAAAAATGAAGTCCTATGCCATTCTTTCCCTAGAATTTAAATGCTTTTATTGCTGTAATTGTTCCTATAAGAAACACCCAGTGAAGATTTCCAGAACCTTCTGAGAGCAGCTTCATTGCTGTCCTTGTTGATGGAACCATCTTCTTCACCAAGGGTGTTAGTTAATGCTTTCACAGTTCCCATGGCACACTGGCCTCAACCCTTTGCCATACTTATCACCTGGGCTCTAAGGCATCACTGTTTCTGCATCTAATAAAGACTATCTATCATCAAGTCACTTCCCCTGCATACTTTGTTTGCTTCATTTCTGCAGACAAAGCTATAAACAACAATGAAAGCTCTCTAAAGAATCATCCTTTCTCTTAGACATTATCTTTTCTGTCTAGTAATCATAGAGTGCCTTGGTTAGATCTATCCGCTAAAAGATTTATATTTAAGTGGGTCGTTGCTTTACAAGTACATTAAAAAAAAAAGTCATTCCTCTGTTTTCACTACGAGACTAGCCTGGCTCCAGGGAGAGAACAAGGAGGAGATCATAGATTACAGGAGCTGGCCCCGATTCTCATACTCCTGAGCAAATGACTTGATGTTTTTTTGGTTTTTTTGTTTGTTTTGCTGTTGTATGCATTTTTCAAAATGTCTTTGAAAGTCAGAAAGTAACAGTTCTTTCTCAGCTATACATACATTTTAGGGAGTAAATAGATTTCATGTATTCTACTTTCCCAAACTGGTCTTGCATGGTGATAGTTTAACGCTAACGTTGATAGTGGCCGTGCAATTAAGCTGGGTGGTTACAGGTACTGCTTTTGACAAAGCTAGAAAACACCAGGTTAGAAGCACTTGATCTAATCCTCCTGTCTCAAGGGTAAGGCAAACTTGCATGGAAATTTTAAATGAAATTTACTAGAATCTGTTGTCTACCTATAGAAGTTCATCAGGAGAAGCAAGAGACAGGATCTCAGAAGGTGCAAATGTTCAAAGCCAGTAAAACTAAATCCACTACTAAATTTAAAATGTAGAAACAAAGTTGGAAATAGAATGGAAAAAAATTTAAGAGCTAAGTGCTAGAAATGGAATATATCTTGGATGATTGAGGTCTAGGTGAAAATGGAATTTAGTGAACGAAAAAAAAAAAAAACATAGAATCACAGAGAACAAATTGGGAACATCCTTGGACTCCAAAGAAATATCCGCAGCTTTCCTATATAACTTGTCAGATGCTCACTTAAAGACAAAGGATCCAGGGGAGAATATGAGAAAGAAATGAAAGAAAGGACTGATTTCCTTAGAAGGAAAATATGGTAAGCCTGGTTAATTCCATTGTTTGAACAAAACCAAGAAACAGTAATATAATTTCAGAAAGTAAGGTTTTCAACTGAGATAGACATGATCCCCAGCTTAGGGTGTTGCTTCTAGGGGCCAGGTAGAGAGCTCAGTCAATAAAGTGCTTAAACTGCTTAAAAAGCCTGCTGAGTTGGTTCATGTTTGTTAGCTCAGTGCCTGGAAGTGGAGGCAGTCAGATCCCTGGGGCTCACCAACAAGTTAGTCTGACCCAATTGGTGAATTCCAGGACATTGAGAGACCCTGTCTCAAAAAAAAAAAAAAAAAAAAAAGGAGGATAGCACCTAAGGAATGACTCCAAAGTTTTCCTCAGGTCACCATGTACACACACACACACACACACACAATGTTTCTTCTGATGCTTACTTTCTGCTTTCTTTTTTATACTATTCTTTGAATAATGTAAAATATAACACCAATAAGATAGGAAGGGATGCTATAGATCTTCATAATACTCTCTGGGAGGTTAGTCTTCTGGTGATAGTAAGGAAAAGAGGAGGGTGGCAGAGCAGGAAATTAGGGTCACTGTAATAATAGAAACTTGTACATACTGAGTGTCAGACACTGGCTCTATATACTCATTAACTCATTTAATGGTCACAGCTACCTGAAAAAATTGGGCACAACTACTCTTTTCATTTTATAAGTGAGGAAGGGTGCATTTTATCCTGCATCAAGCTGAGGCATCCCTGGTTTTATAATGTGTAGCTGCAGAGGTCTTCATCAGTAAGCCCTGCTATACTTCAGTATCTTGAAATCGAAAATCAGTCTTCTCTCTTGACCTCATTTATTTCCAGCTTAAATTTCATTGATCACTCATCAAATTTAATTCATTTGTCTATTCTATCTTCCATACAAATAACCAGAAATTTCCCCCATAAAAATAAAAACCCAACAGTAAAAGTATATGAACTCAACTCCTTTCATTCCGATAAATAGAAAATATGCTTAGTCTCAAAAAGTAGAATACTAAACATAAGCACATTCAAACATACAACCACAAATGTGTATGTAATGCATCCCTTTCTATGAAACCTAGACTCACCAGCTTTTCATGAGAAAGCAAATGTATGATTTTGGAATGTTGGGGAGGCAAATAGCAGAAGTGTAATAAGAGAAAATAAAGTAAAATTCAAAAATATTTGTAAAGCATGAAAATTAGCCTTTGTGCCATAGGTATAAATGGTGGAATATCATAAGCAAAATTTAAAATATATAGTCTTTATAAATTACCTTAAATATTTATTAAGATATACTATATACTGATATTGAACATGTCTCAAAATTTCAAAGAACTAAAATCATGTAATAAACCTTTTTGTTATGGTTTCTATTTTCATAATAGGGTCTCTCTCTCTAAGCTGACTTAGAATTCACTCTGTAGTCCCATCTGGCCTTGAACTCATAGTGATTCTCCTACCCCTGCCTCCTAAATCCTGGGATTAAAGGTTTGTGCCAACATGCCCTGTTGGTATTTGATTAAAGGGAAATTAAATTAGTAATCAACAAAAGTACTGTAAAAAGAATTCCAACTATGTGGAAATTTAACGAGAGATTTCTAAAAATTCTAAAATTCCATGCATGTAAGAAGAAATCAGGATAAAAATATATATTTTGGGTAACTCAAAATCAATGACAACAGATTCAACATTTGCTGAGATACTTGTGATATATACTCCAAAAACTATTGAGGAGAGGGGCCTTTCCCTCTTCACCCTGCCAATGAGTGACCTCAAATCTGCCTCCGTCACTAGGCACAGGGCACAGGATTTGCATTTTTCACTGGGTACTAACTGGGAAAGGGTGCTTAACTTCCAGGAGCCAGATTCCACTTGGTATCCTCTTGCCTTCATCTCATTGGCATAGACTGCACAACATTGGGGCTAAGAAATCCTCTGAGTTCTAGCATTCAGAAACCCTTCGGAAATCTTTGTTCTTGCATGGCAAGGAGCACCAAAGATCTCCCATTTGGGTGAGGAGCCAAGTGTGAGTTCCAGCACAACTGCAAGTGAAGTGTGATCACTTCATCCATGGAACAGTTCCAAGACTTCCAAGACAGAACTCTAAGCACAACAAAGCAGAAAACAAGACAGCAAACACATATAAATCACAGTTCAAACACTCACTAGCATAGCTTCAGGACCTGACAAAAGCACTGTGTCTCCATAGCTAAGTCTACATGATATGACAAACCAAACCAATGTTTCTTCCACAAGTAATACCAAGCCCATAGCAGCAGATACCTGGTCCTAGAGAAAACTCTAAAAGTATCAAAAGAATGATTATAAATATATACAAGGAACTCAAGGAAGATACAAATAATTAGATACATTGTATGAACAAATCTTATAGTGGTACCACATTTTGCTCCTCCTTGTCCCCAACCCTCTGGGGGACCTCCTAGGTGTGCAAACTGGATCTGCCCATGGAGTAGGGTGTTGTGAATTGCATAAAAGTTAGCCAGTTTTTTTCTCTTTGTGTGTGTTTAAGTATTTGAACAGAAGATGAGGGAAATGTGCAACACCCTGAAAAGATAAATTTCCAAATTATTGTAGTACAACAAAGAGAAGAATTTAAGGCTAAAGACATAGAAAATAATTTTAATAAAATCATAAAAGAAAATTTCATAAACCAAGGGAAGAGAGGCATAAATAACCTCAAATAGACTGAACCAGAATAGAAATTCCCCACATCATATTATAGTCAAAACATGAAATATACAGAACAATATACATACAAATACACAGAACAAAGAAAGAGTAATGAAAACCAGAAGAGTACTAGAAATTCTTTACATATAAAGACATACCAATCAAAATGACAGCCAATTTTTCATTGGAAACATTAAAAACCAGGAGGGCATGAGATGTTATATTTTAAATACTGAAGAATAATAGCTGTCAAACTTAAATTAGTTCAACCAACAAATTATCTCTCATAAAAGCAACAGAAATAGAAATGTCTACAACAAAAATAAGCTAAAGGAATTTTTAAGCACTAAGCCAGCCCTACAGAGGATACTAAATGAGACAATATATACCAAAAGGAAGAATAAACATATTCAAGAAGCTACAGGAAAAAATGATGCCCAAAGTTAAAATACTAGTTAAGCTAATAAAGACCAAGAAAATACCAAACTTCACAAATCCATTAATGAGTCTAACATATAACTATGGATATAAATGGTCTTAAGTCTGCCAACAAAAAAAAAAAAACACAGATAAACAGTCTGAGTCAGAAAACAGGAACAATAAATCTCCTAAAACTATGTAAAAATATAATTTACCTAAGCCAATGGGATACAATGGAGGTAGTTCTAAGAAGAAAATTTATAGCCTGAAATGCCTACATGACAAAAATAGAGAGATCCCAAATAAATAACTTAATGAACCACCTGGAGGTTTTGAAAACTAAGAACAAATCAAACCCAAAAGTACCAGAGGAAAGGAAATAACCAAGAGCAGGACAGAAATAAAGGAAATAGAAATTTTAAAAAATGATTAAAAGTTCACAAAACAAAAATTTGGTCCTTTGAAAGGATAAACAAGATTGACAAAACTTTAACCAAATTAACTAAAAGAAAGAGAGAAGACCCTAATCAATAAGATTAAAGGTGAAATATAAGATATTACAACAGATACCAATGTAATCAAGATAATCATAGAAACATATTTCAAAAAACTGTATTCTAACAAACTGGAATATTTTAAAAATGGAATTTCTTGACACATGTGATTTTCCAAAGTTAAACTGAGAAGACATAACATTTTTAAATAGACCTATAATAAGTAGCAAGATTGAAGCAGCTACCAAAAATCCCCCATGTAAAAAATGTCCAGGCCCTGATGGGTTCACTGCAGAATTCTGTCAGAACTTTGGATAAGGTGTAAAATCACTACTCCTCAAGACATTTCTTCATAAAGTTTAAAAGGCTGGAATATATCCTAGCTCCTCCAATGATGCCTTCATTACAGTACAGTACTAACAGATGAAAACACAACAATAACCCTAAAGACCAATATCCCTAAGGAACACAGATTGCAATAATCCTCAATAAAATAATGGCAAAATGAATTTAAAAACATATTAAAAATATCATCCACCTCAGTCAAGTAGGGTTCATCCCTCGGATGCAGGGATAGACTTAAAAATTGAAATCACATGATCATCTCACTAGATGCAGAAAAGGCCTTGAGCAAAATACAACATCCCTTCATGGTAAAAACTATCGAGAGATTAGAGATGGAACGGACATTTCTCAACACTAAAAGCCAACATACTCAATAAAGAAAAACCTTAAGCATTTCCACTAAGATTTGGACAAAGACAAAGGTGTCCACTCTCCTGGCTGCAATTTAACATAGTGTTTGAAGTCTTAGCTAAAGCAATAAGACAAGAGAAACAAAAGAAATAAAAGTGATACAAATTGGAAAGGAAGAAGTCATTGTTCCCAGCATTGTTTGTTAAAAATACTATCTCTTCTTCAATGTCTGTTTATGGCCTCTTTCTAAAAATTCATATGGTTATAGTTACAGGAATAGACACCTGAGTCTTCTTCCATTCCATGTTTCTGTGCCAGTAGTGTGGTATGATGCCTTAATGAGTCTTGCTCTGTAATATAACTTGAAATCTGGTATGGTGATACTACCAGAAGTCATCTTCTTACAGAGTATGTTTATGCCTGTCATGCCTTTTGTGTTTCCACATGAATTTTAAAACTGATTTTCTATTTCTGTGAAGAAAGTAGCTGAAATTTTGAGTGGCACTGCATTCAATCTGTAAATTGCGTTTACTTAGATGGTCATTTTTACAATAGTACTTCTTCCAATCCATGAGCATGGGATAGCTTTGCAATTTCTGGTGTCTTCCTCAAATTCTTTTTTCAGTGTTCTAATGTTTGACTGTCAAGGCAATCACTGGCTTGGTTAAGTTGTTTCTGAGAGGTGTGATCTCTTTGCGGATGTTGTGCTATTTCCCTGATTTATTTCTCAGTGTGTTTGTCATTACTAAATAAGGAAGTGACTGATTTTTTTTTTGTGCATGTTAGTTTTATATCCTGACACTTTGCTGATGATGTTTATCAGCTCTAGTTTTCAGGAAGAAAAGTACAGGCTTGACCCTGTCTCTCCCTGTGAGCTATCTCCATCAAATATGCCTCCAACCATGTTGTGATACAGCTAAGGCCTTTACCAGAGGCTGAACAGATGAGGCAAAACTATGTGTTCCATAAACTTCTTTTCTTTGTATACTATTAGCCTCGGTGACTTTCTCACATCAGCATAAACAGATTTTGACACATTCTTATCTGACTAGGGCAGCATCCTTATGTAAACAATGGTTTAAATAACTGACCTCTAAGTATGCATTCAGAATGAACACTCATCCTATGCCTGTGTGCACCTGTTGCATACCATCATAAGGCCCTGAAGTTATGTGCACGTAGGCTTTGTAAACTGACTTGGAATCAACAAAGACTTTGTATTATAAAATTCAAAAACTTAGAATAATATAGTATAAACTATATAAATCAATGCTAGAATATTTCTTTTGTTATGCCAAAAAATTTATGACGTTAACTCTCAAGCTTAACAAAGTTCATAACATCATACTTAGGAAGTTGATATTTGGTTATGATTATAATCCACAGTATTTTACTTAGAAAACAGTTGCCCAGTTAAAAAAA
>PVHP010020255.1:0-30868 GCA_004024765.1 Zapus hudsonius | reverse complement strand
AGCCCTCAACCCTTATATTTCTATTCCACTTAGTGAGGCAGTTAGGGTGACTGGACCCCCAAAAGTGAAAGCAGGAATATCTTTGAGCCTGCTCACTATGCTAGAGATCAAAGAATAATCTGACTTCTTATCTCTGGCCTAACCTGTTTTTCTAAGAACAATCTGAGCCCCTCCCTTGGAGAGAGATCCTTTTCCTAGAAAGCCCAGCCCTAGCCCAGACCAATCAGCCTCACTCTGGCTCACCTGAGCAGGAAGGTGAAGTCCACACAAGGTCATAAATAAGACCCTTATCTTGGCTGCCCTAACCCCTACTCCCACAGGGGCTCTCTACCCCCTCTTGCCCATCACATGGCAGGAACTCGCTCCACTGTCACCTCTTCTTTTTCATTAATCTAATAAAGTCTCTCTAAACTTTACCTTTTGGTCTGTGGATTTTAATTCTTTAAATTCATAAGACAAGAATCCAGGGTACCCTAATTGTTGGTACATTGTCATATTGGTGTACTGACAAGGAACCCCCAAAATTCCCATTTCATTACTATTTAAACTTGATGTATCATTATTTACTAAAAATAAAAATCAAATTAACAATACTAAATGAACCGGACATGGTGACACACAACTTTAATCCCAGCACTCGGGAGGCAGAGGTAGGAGTAAGTTTGAGGCCACCCTGAGACTACAAAGTGAATTCCAGATCAATCCAGGTTAGAGTGAGGCCCTAACTTAAAAAAATAATAATAATAATAATAATTTTATAAAATAATAAATGTTTCAAATAAAAATTTATATTGTTCTATCAAGAAAAGACTTTTGACTGTATTTTATTTCCTTTTTAAAAAGTATTTTTATTTATTTATGTGTGAGGCAGAGAGAAAGAGAGAGTGTGAGTAAGGGTGCACTAGGGCCTGTTGCCACTGTAAATGAACTCCAGACATGTGCACTACTTTGTACATCTAGCTTTACATGGGTACTCAGAAATTGAACCCAGGCCAGCAGGCTTTGCAAGCAAGTGCCTTTAACTGCTGAGCCATCTCCTCGGCCCTAAATTTGATATGTCTAAACAAATTTACAAATAATAGTTTGAATATAACACATAAGAAATATAAACAATTACAAAACTTAAAACACCTATTAATAATTTTTTTAAAAACTAGTCATTAAATTAAAACACTTACTGAAAGGATATCCAATTTCCTAACACATCCTGCAAAAGGCAATTAAGCAAGTAACTTTTTTGCAAGAATTCATATCCCCCCCAAAAAAGGTGGGCATGGTAGCATACACCTTTAGTCCCAGCACTAGGGAGAGAAGAGTAGAAGGATCTCCATGAGTTCAAAGCCACTCTGAGACTCCATAGTAAATTCCAGATCCGCCTGAGCTACAGTGAGACTCTACTTCAAAAAATAAATTCAGTATCAGAGGGCTGGAGTGATGACTCAGCAGTTAAGGTGCTTGCCTGCAAAGCAACAATCCCGGTACCCACATAAAGGCAGATGAACAAAGTGGCCCATGAATGTGGATTTTGTTTTTACAGGCTAAAGGCCCTGGTGTGACCATTCTCATTTGTTTTCTCTCTCCCCCTCTCTCCCCTTACAAATAATTAAAATAATTTTTAACTATAAACAAAAGAATTCATATTATATGTCCAAAGGCCTTTCTACTCATCATAGGCATTCAATTTCCATTCTTCAGCTGCCCACCATAGCGACAAAGCCTTTTCCAACACTACTCCAGAGCTTCAAAGCCCAGACCTCAAGTCCTCAAAAAAACATTCCTGAATGGATTACCAGGCATTTCAAATCAAGCTCCCCTCCACCCAGGCACTAGTGCTTAAAAGAGTATCTTTGGCAAAACAGCCTTCAGGCACAGAAATACCAGAAAGGAAAATGGAAGCTGGGTGAAGAACAGATGGTAAAAATCTAAAGAATTACATATATAATCCATTTTAAAACAGTGGTAATATTTTAACTTGTTCCTAACACCTACTTGTCTAAGAAAACCCTCTAACAAAATTTACACATGGTTTTTAACTAGATTTTAACCAATGGGGCAATTTCTCCCTGCAGAGGGATATGGCCTGTGTGCCTACCCCTGTGTTTATAAAATGTAATCTGTGATTATGCAATTGAACATTACAGTTGCCTCAAGCCATTCTGTGCTTAAAGTGTTTATAGCCATATCCTGCCAAACAACCGCAATGCCACTTAACCTCGGTTCAACTACTGCTTGAATGGACTTGTTAGGATTACACTGAAATACAGATAAAAATAAACAGTAAACCAAGGAATGTGATGTCAATACAATGAAACAGGAAAAACTCCATAGAAAATGCTCCTTAGTCACTTAAGAGTATACACTAAGTATCTGAATTCTTTACACTGACATTTTAAATGTAGAACATCAACAAAAACAATAAACAGTAAGGTCTGGAAAAGGAAGTGAATTCTTCTAGAAGGTGGTGTCAGCTTTAAAAAGCAGCCTTAGATGGGCATGGTGGCACACACCTTTAATCCCATGAGTTCAAGGCCACACTGAGTCTACGTAGTGAATTTCAGAGTGAGACCCTACCTCGAAAAACAAAACAAACAAAAAAAGTAGCCTTATTATATAGGGTAACAAAGCTCCCATACAAGTAATTGCATAAAATGGGAAATAGGCAAAGATAAAAACACAATTTCTGAAAATATTTATTTTCAGAGAAAGAGAGGGAGGGAAAAAGAGAGAATGGACATACCAGGGCCTCCAGCTACTACCACAAACTAACTCCAGATGCATGTGCCACTTTGTGCATTTGGCTTTACATGGGTCCTGAGGAATCGAAAGCAGACTGGCAGGCAAGCAAGTGCCTTTAACCCTTGAACCATCTCTCTGGCCAAAACCACAATTTTTAGATGTATTGATCAAAGCGGACTGCCCTAGATTTGGTATGAGTCTATGTGTATCCCTACTCTCCAATGGCTGCCTGGGATCCACACCCTTTGTGGTGCCCAACTATCAACAGACATGTCCACACAGGAAAGTGTGCAGGCCACCCTGTCTGCTGTCAACCAACAAGTATGTACTGGCCAAGACTTTAGAGGAAGTCTTTTCTCTAAAACACCAAAGCTAGGAACAAGACAGTGATAACATCTGAACTCTGGTTCATCATGCTTTCTACGCTCTTAGCAAACTAAAGAGTTCAGCCAGTGAGCCTGAGTGCTCATTTAGAGATGTGCTGCCACCACTCAAGCCATATTGTAAGCTTAAGACACATGAAGGAAACCGGCAAAGAGTATTCAAGTGGAATGTGACACAAGGGTACACAAATATATGTGAAACTACATCTTTGCTAAAACTCTCAATCTCATGATTGAGAAAATACCACATCCAGCTCCTGCAAATAATCATACCCATAATAAAATGTTAACACACATTTCATTGCACTTTTAAACCTCTGAGGATGACTTCCATTACTTTCATCACTCAGAGGAAGCATTTCCAGGTTTCATGTGTCATGACTAAACAACCCCTTCTGGAAATGTTCTCCTTACTACTCAAGGTAAAGAGAAGTCCTGCTGGAATCTACTTTGCAATCTGTGCAGATTAGTACTGCTGAATGTTCTCGCAAGTATTTCTCACTCAAGGTAATGGTATTCAGGATGACACCTGAGTGAGCTACTAGCCTAGCACTTTACCAGTGGGGGAAACAACATTGTTTACCATGGTTCTCCTGTTATCTAATATATAGAATTTCATATCAACTTCCCATATAGTGGCTCTTTTCCCTCTCAGCTTCCATTCTTCTTTTTAAATACAGCAAGTAGCTTTTGCTTTCATTATATTAGTATGATGGGATCTGCATATGCACACATGTACATCTGGACATACGTGTGCATATGCCACAGACATCGCATTACACACCACACCACCACTGTAACCACACACACACAAAATGAAAAATGCCAGGCATGGTGGCACACTTGTAATCCAGCACTGGCAAGTTGGAGACAAGGATCCCAGAGGCTTGCTGGCAAGACATTTGTTGTTAACTTGACCTTTTTAGTAATCTTGGGTGGGTCTCTGAAGATGTTCACAGGAAGTCAGCCTGTCAGTAGGGGGCAGAATGTAAGGAAGCTCAGGGGAGCTAGAAATGAACATCCCTTCCTGAGAGGACAATGCAGGAAAGAAATTCCAGAGACTAGGGAAGTCAACAAGTCTGGGATAGGGTTGTAAGACCCCTCCCTAAGGCTATAAAAATGGCAAAGAAATTTCTCAATTTCTCTTCCTTGGCCCCTGCCTGTTTTGCATGTGTGTAGTGTGTGTGTGTGTGTAGTGTGTGTTGTGTGTGTGTGTGTGTGTGTGTGTGTGTGTGTGTGTGTGTGTGTGTTGAGCTGGTAATGAGTTTCTCTCCCTGTTTGGACCTGTGAAAAAGGGGACCGGCCTCTTTTGTCATTATAGAACTTCCCCTGGATCTGTAATTTCAATAAATCCTTTCATCCCATGACTGTACCTGGTTTGGAGATTCATCCCAGCAGTGTGTGGCTGGTTACAACAATTTTGGTAGCAAGACCTGGGATGATATTGCTGGCAATGTGAATTTTGGTCTTCTGGAACTTGTGTGCTAGAGGAATGGACATGGACTTGGTACTTGTAACTGAAGATGCCTTCTAGAACAGTAAGGCATGTTTTATAGACTATTCTGGTGAAAAATTGAAAATGCTAAGTGCAGAGAGAACTGCATTTGGAGTTTTGGTTTATGAACTTTCCAAGAGGAAGTAGACACTAGAGAAAATGTTATTGGAATTACATTACTGGAATAAAGGATAGCTGCATTTTGCTGTTAGTGCCCTGAGAGCTTGATCAAGGTTGAATTTAAGTAATGGACTGATGTGCTTGTATAATGATATGGAACTGAGAACTTTAAGACTTAAAGTTGGAAAAAAGTTTAACTTACTGGCAAAGACTGGCTTTAGGTTACTGAAGCGGCTATTGTCAACATATTAGTAATCCTAAAGAAGACAGCTCAACTGCTTTACATTGAAACAATGGAAAGGATGCCTGAGGCATTTCCACCCAGGAAGGACTGAATGATGGACTATGAAACTCTTTTGAAAGGAGGTAACTGAAAGGAAGGAACTGCTCTTCAAGGTTTATTTCGTCCCTGAATTAACAATATGGCTGTATCCTGAATACCTGGTATTGTTTTTGGAAGCATGAGAAATGCATGCATGGGACAGTCATGAAGTGCACACTGTTCTAGGAACTGCTGCTGAGATGCAATATACGGAACAGGGTGTGAAGTCCCTGATTGGCCAGTGAAGCTGTTGGAAAGATAGACCTTGGTTTGCAATGGAGATCTGAAGATGTTTTGAATAAACCAGAACTATGCAAGGGCTACCATGAGGCACTGTTGGCTAGGGATGGAAATTCTCCCCAGCTACTCAGAGACAAATTGGAGGGGCAGAATTAGAAAATAAAGAGACTATTGGTTACTGGGACCTCCAAAGGTAACCAGGAGTGTCCTTGAACTTGTATTTTCAGGCAGGCTCCACTCATCTCATTCCTGACTCCTCCCCTTGAGTGGGAAGTATCTCTAGAGTTCAAACCTAATCCTAAAACTGATTGGTCAAAGATAGACCAACCAGCTGTCTCTTTGATTTAACTAGCCCAGGGATATATTTGCTGGGACAGGAAGTTTCTTTCTTTTTTTCCACATGACTCACCAGCAGAGACCTCTGAAATCTCCAGGACTTTAGGTAAGGCACCCTCACCACAGCCAGAGCATGCTGTGGTAAGGGGGGCTCAGGATTCTTTCCCACATGAACCTTTTTCCTCATAATGGGAGCCCTCATATCTTTCCTTCCTTTTCTTGTTTGCCTGGCCAACACAGATTTTATAGATGTGGCTAAAATCCTCCCCATGTGCTCTCTCCTCACTTGTGGCTGGAGATCTCTGTTAACTTCTCATTTCTTTTGAAATAAAGTCTCCCACTATACTTTATCCTCTGGAAGTCTATAATTTTAATTCTGTAATTTTATAGAACAAAAATCCAGGTACTCTAAGTTTTAAAGTACATTGGAAATAGCTGGAAACTCCAACTTTCTAGAACCCCAGCTCTTCCATTACAATATCAGACTTGAGCTGCAGATATCTGATGTTTGCCTAATGGTTGTTGAGTCTGCATTAGTCCAGTCTCTCCTTGTTATGCCTCATGGCAATTGGAAATATTTACTCTGTGCCATTATGTTAAAAGCATGTAACTTATTTTGATTTTACAGAACTCACAGTTAAGGAATCTTGCCTGTGTTGGGGGGACATTATGTGTTTGTGATTGTACATGGGATAGTTACAGCATGTTAGGCAGAATTATGATCTTTTACTGTCTTCATTTGGAAATTAAGTATGATTTAAGGAGATATGGTTTGATGTCAAGTTTACAAGGAGTGGACTTGAGATGGTTAAGTTTTATTGCCAACTTGACTTTTTTAGTGATCGTGGGTGGGTCTCTGAGGATGTTCACAGGAAAGGTAGACTCTCAGAAAGGGACAGGATGTTCTTAAAGCTCAGGGAAAATAGAAATGAACATCCCATCCTGGGAGGGCAGTGCAGGAAGGAAATTCCAGAGACTCAGGAAGCCAACAAGTCTAGGATAGGGTTTTAAGACCCGCCTTAAGGCTATATAAAGGGGAAGGAAATTTCTCTCCCTTGGTCCCTGACTGTTTTGCTTGTGTGTGTGTGTGTGTGTGTGTTCGTGCGCATGTGCATGCATACATGCATGCATGTGTACCTGTGTGGTGCTGGTGATGGGTGTCTCTCTATTTAGACCTGTGAAAGGGGGCCAGCCTCTTTTGCCATTATGGAACTTCCCCCGGATCTGTAGATTCAGTAACCCCTTTTATTCCATAACTGTGCCTGTTTTGGAGGTTCATCCCAGCAGTGTGTGGCTGACTATGACATCATTCCTGGTGAGCTCCAAGCTAATGAGAATCTATTTAAAAAATGTGGTCACTGTTTGAAAATGATACTTGGGTGGTCCTCTGGCATCTACATATGTGCATACTTGTACACATGTACCCACCCAAAGAATTAGCGAATGTTTTGATAAGAAAATGCTAAGTTTACTAGCATTAAAAGTAAAAAATTTGAAATAGACTAATTGTCCATCAACATAGCAATATATGAAAAAAATTATATAGCCATTAAGAGAAATATATATAAAATCTCCTAACATGGAATGATTTAAAACATGTTGGTAAGTTATAAATAAAAGACAAAAATTCAGACTATGTTAAGGCAACTAATCAAAAAATAACTTACAATCATACATAATTATTCACTTAAATGTACACAAAGGATTATACATATACAATTAATAGCAACCTCTAGGTTTTATGTCTGAACAATTCTGTGTTATCTAGTTATTGCAACAGGACTGTATGTTTACTGTATTTTTATTTGTATAGTTGATGAACCCAAGGAGAGTTAGTCAATATATACTAGGCTAGAAGTGAAAATGAGTTCTGAAAAGCACTTTATAGTTTTATGAAGTCCTTGAACATGTTATCTAATTTCATCACCACAATACACCTTGTTGCAGTCAGCTTTCTCATTGCTGTCACAAGAGTCCAACCAAAAGCAGCTGTGGAAGGGAGGGTTTTTTTGGCTTATAGACTCAAGGAGAAACTCCATGATGGCAGGGAAAACGGTGGCATGAGCAGAGGCTGGATATCACCTCTGCTACAGCAGGTGACAAACATCCGCAGGAAGGTGTGCCAAACACTGTCAAGGGGAAGCTAACAATAGCACCCATAAGACCGCCCCCAACAACTCATCTCCAACAAAGTTCCAATTTCAAATCTGCCATAAACTGTTGTGCCCCAGCCTAGCTGAGTAACCTTGAACTAAGTTTTAATAACCTTGAACTAAGTTTTAGAAACAAGCAGGGTGTGGGGGCACATACCTTTAATCCTAGCATACCTGTGTCCCCTGAGGCAGAGGTGATAAGCTTTGCTGCCTGAGTTCCTGTAGCTGCATTCCTGTTTACTGAGCCCCCTTTGTGTAAGAGATAAGGCAATGCAACCTATCCCTAGATTGTATATAAGGTTGAATGTGAAAATAAAGTTTTGAGATCTGCTTGGACACTTCTCCCGGCTGCAGCTGCGTGTGATTGTCCAGCCGCCGCGCTCACCTTTCCTCGATTGAGCCAGGTCTCCTGCTGGCCAGAGACAGAGGCTCATTTAGCAGGGGGCCAGGGACCCGTGCGGTAAGACATCTGGAGAAGCACCCGACAATAAACTGGGGATCAAACATTCAGAACACATAAGTTTATCTAATTAAGTGTCCTTATTTTTAAATGTGACAATAAACTCAAGTATTTATTAATGCACAGTTAATGAGTGCAAGGCCACACCAGAAATATGATCTTCAGACTCTAAAATCAGACACCGGTTTCAGCTCTAGAGCCACCACAGAAGTATGACATCTACACCAAGGTTCACATGCAGAGAAAAGGTATTAATTAAATTACAAGTGGGGAGGGGGGCTGGCTACCTCTGGTGAAATTCATAACCCCCTACCCCATAGACAGATCCAGTTTGCAGAGGGTCCCCAGTGGGTAGCGGACAGAGAGGAGAGAAATGGGGGTTACCATCACAGGATTTGCTCATACAATGTATCTAATTATTGATAATAAAAACATTTAAAAAAATAGAAGTCAAAAGTCCCAGGATCTACATGTGATGTGAAAGTAGAAGAGCAGAATACTGGAGTTTGTGAAAGAGTTTATGTGGGGATGGGGGTGGGGAGTTAGCAGTGGAGGGGGAGGAAGGGTAGCAGTGTGAAGGAGGTCTAGACAAAACTAAAGACATATGAAAATGCCATATGGAATCCTACTTCTTTGTTAGCTATTAAAATTATGTCATTTTTAAAAAAAGAGTTTGAATACAAGTGTCCTGTGTAGGTAGATAATGTTGCTCCCAAAATCCATCAATGACTAAACAAATATTCCAGTGCCCTGGCTGAAATACCTCCCAGTGAGTGTTGGTCAGGGAGGCTTCTGAGCCCTCTAAACAACACAGGCTTATGTCACTACTCTAGGTTGCCCACCAGAACAAGGTTAAGATCCCATTACTGAAGACACCACACCCTTTTGTTCCAGGACATAGAGAAATCAAGCTAGAACTGACCTGGAAGCTTCCTCCCTGGTAGCTAGCTTGCATAGGTCTGGAAGGTACTATGTAAGCTGCTGAAAAAGAAAAGGAGGAAAGAGAAAGGGGGAAAGGAAAGGGAAAGAGAGAGGAAAAAAAAAACCTTAGGGGCTGGGAAGATGGCCCAGTGGCTAAAGGCACTTGCTTGCAAAGCCTGACAGCCTGGGTTCAATTTCCCAGTATCCATAGTACCTACGAAAAGCCAGATGGACAATGTGGTACATTCATCTGGAGTTTGTTTGCAGTGGTAAGAGGAACTGGCATAGCCTGCCATTCTTGTTCTCATTCTCTCTCTCTTTCTCATACAAATAAAAATATTTTTGTAAATCTTAGAAACTGAACTAGAGAGATGGCTCAGTGGTTAAAGGTGCTTGGTTACAAAGCCTGACAGCCTGGGGTTCAAGTCCCCAGTATGCCTGACGGCCTGGGGTTCAAGTCCCCAGTATGCACTTAAAGCCAGATATACATAGTGCATGTGTCTGCAGTTTGTAGTGACAAGAGGCCCTGGTGTGCCCATTCTCTCTCATTCATATTCTCTCTCTCTCCCTCCTTCCCTCTCTATCCCCCTGCAAATAAATAAATATATTGTTTTTAAAAAAAACTTAAAAACTGCTTTATAGTTAGTACTATGGGGAATTTGAATATGAAATCATACCTATCAATTGAAAGGAGGAAAATTATTTAAAATGAAGATAACAACAACGTGAGTTTACTCAAATATAAAATTGTCATATAGCTGTTAAAGTCAAATGGTTTCTGCAGGAAACCTGTTTTCTGTGATTTAAAGCCAAACTGGGAAACGTGGGTGGTGCTTTCTGGCTCACCATTCAACGAGCAGCCAATTGGCTAGCAGTTTTCACAGAACTGTAGCTCAAACTCTAGCCTTCATCTCACTCAGCCACACCTCAGAGAAATGAGCTCTGCTCAGCCTCAAACACCAACTGAGAAAACATTCATGCATTTTCTTTAAACCATACTTCATTAAAGTACCAGGTTTCATAAACCTCCAAATCCAGGAAATATGAAAAATAATATAAGCCAAAGCACAAAATAATTCAAGAATTTTAAAACTATCTCTAACGTTGGAGCTGTGATTTCTGAAAGATGGTAACAAGGTGAATGTGCACAGGGATTTGGGGCCATTGCTGAAACTATAGCTGTATCTTCTCCCGACCCACTGGGTACTCACAACTGCCAAGGTGTGACTGACCACAGGCACTGTAACTGCTAGAAAGGGACAAAAACACATTGATCCTCTAGTGACTTCTGTATATCCACCAGAGCTGGTAAACAAGCCAGCGACCTGACAAGCAGTGCTGTGAGGAAAAGACCCAAGTACAGGGAAGAATGCCTGCATGGTAGACCAGCATTCACTACCACCAACGAAGTCTGAAACTCTTAAATTCAAGGAAAATCTGAAAATGCAAGACAATAAAAATTCAGACAGCTGTTTCCAACCCTGCAGTGTGAGCAATAACCCAACCCTCCAGCTCTCAATCTGAAAATTATTCCCAACAATGCCTTCAGAGGCTCATGAGAGCTCCCTGCTTAGCAGAAAAAGGATCTCCACAGCCCACCAGTGACTACTCAGCAAGTACCTGCAAGAGGACTCCTCTTGACTGGGCATGGCAGAGCATGCCTTTAATCCCAGCACTCAGGAGGCAGAAGCAGAAGTAGGAGGATTAGATGTGAGTTCAAGGCCAGCCTGGGGCTACACAATGAGTTCCAGGTTAGCCCAGGCTAGAATGAGACCCTGCCTCAAAAAAAAAAAAAAAAAAAACTCTTCTGGTGGTCAGAGTTTTGAAAATCCACTGTCCATGCTAGAGTAAGGGGCACTAGCCCCCAGGATACTCATGTCTAGGGAACTGTTCCCACATGGCAACAGTGAAATATAAAAATATGCACACTATTCACACATTCTAATTTTAAAAATACTTATATGACACAAATAGACCTATGGTGAGCAAATACACATCACAAGCTTTGATTCCAATACCTGTTACTGTCATACATCCTCAATTTTACAAACAAAATTCAAACCTCCTGCCTGCCAGCTCAGAGCTCCCACTGTTACATCTGCTTTCTAATCAGTTGTGCTAACTATATTTTGGAGCATATTAAAATCAAGTTATAACTCATTCGCATAATATCTCATTTAAATGTGTGTTGCAAAAACTGAAAATAATTTACATAATAGATTAAGTAAAAACCTTTGAATACTCTCACTAAACGAGGGTACAGTGGAGTTGGCTGTCTTTCTCTACACAATATGGTCTAATTTTATGCTCGTAAAAATATATATACGTAAATTATGCATACACATATTCTTTTTTAAGATGGTGTGATAGTTAATTCTGTTGTCAACTTGATCAGGTTAGGAATCCACAGACATTCCTCTTGGGTGTGTCTCTGAGGTTGCTTCCAGGAAGGATTAACTTTGAGGAGGAAGTACTTCCCCCAGAGTGAGCAGTCTTCCCAGAAGGGTTTTTTAAAATATTTTCTGTATTCATTTTCAAGCAGAGAGATACAGAGAGAGAGAAAGTAGATAGAGAGAGAGCACCAGGGCCACCACCTTGTGGGTCTGACTTATGTGGGTACTGGGGAATTGAGCTGGGGTCCTTAGGCACTTGAGGCAAGTGCCTTAACCGCTGAGCCATCTCTCCAGCCCCAAGGGGGCTTTATTTAAGGAAGCTCTGGAAGAAGAGGATCTCTTCCCCGAACCTGGCTGTCAGTTCCCCTGAACCTGTCTGGTGAGTGCCTTCATTTGCATGTGCATCTCTCCTGTTCAGCTATCTTCTTCAGCATTGGAAACAAGTTTCCTCAGCCTTCCACTGTGCGCTGAAGACCAGGGGCTCTCCAGGAAGCCTTCACAGTGCTGGATGGGGATTGCTGAGGCATCCAGCCATGTGGACTGGGCAGCTACCAGTTCCTTGACTCTTGGACCTGCAGACTACTATTTATTGGACTGCCATAAACTAATCCAATAAATCCCCTTTATAATTCATTCTATCAGTTCTGTTCCTCTAGAGAACCCTGACTAATACAGATTGGTAGCACCTAAGACAAGTATATCTAGCAACAAGACACAAAATATGGGCTGGAGAAATGGCTCAGCAGTTGATTAAAGGCAGTTGTTTGCAAAGCCTGATTGTCTGGGTTCAAATCCACAGTAATCACAATTTTGTGCTATTTCATATTCTCTCTCTTTCTCTCATGGTTTTTAAAAGATACAAATATATAAAAAAAAATAAATATTTTTAAAGGATACAAAATATGTCTTCCTTTACACAATGTTAAATGGCAAAAATTGTAATCCTTTCTTCTCAAATGTAAATTCAGAAGATATTTTCACTGCACTATAATTAATTTCCTCCAATATATTAACTTCTGAGCATGTCCAGTAGATATTCTTCCCCTGGTAATTTCCTTTAAAACTCTCATCTCTGAACATTTGGGACAAGAGCATCACTCTGAACTTCCTTACATCCTGCTCCCTGAGAGGCTGCCTTCCTGCAAACATCCTCGGAGACCCACCCAAGATAATGAAAAAGATCAGGTTGACAACAAAGCCTAACCATCACAGATCTCAAAAAATTTATAACTGCTCCATTGGCTGTCACCAAAGAATAGCTTATATGCTCCTTTCTTAGTAAGATACTTATGTAAATTTTGTGGCAAAAAAGGCCCAAATTCTGTCATTAAGTAGTTGTATGATACTAGACAAAGCTATTTACTTGAACTTTAGCTCATAAAAAGTTAACCTTTGGTTTCTAAACTCCTAAACATTTGTCCAATATGTTATCATCATTAATTCCCTTGAATTCCCAGTCATGTCTTAAAGTAATAAAAACATTTACAAAAGGCCTTATGTCCTAACTTCCATAAGCTTAGCTAAGTGATATTTTTAGAGCATTATCCTCATTAGGTGTATGTCCCTGTCTGATGTTTTAGATTCTCCAACAGGGTAAGAGTAATAGAATGTACTATTCTGGACTCCACATATGGTGATGCTCTGCACCATCTTCCAAATCTGCCAAAAGATCTCCATTTCCCCCACTTCTCTCCCTCTTCCTTCCTGACGCTTCCATCAACTCCCTACCCTGAGACCTAGCTTCTTGGCTATAATGTTGGCAAGGAAGCCTCTTAAGCCATTATGCTTAAAGCCAGCTACATGTTTAAGTCTGTATTTGAGGATCTCTGTGTGTGTTTTAATCATTTAGCACTCCAGTTAATGACTTTTTTCATCTGAATCCAAGCTCCTTGTTTATTGCCAAATAAGCAGGGAGCTTCCAGAAAACTGCACACATCACAACTCACATATTTAATTTATATTCAGTATCTACAAAAGGGTGATTTTTGTGATTGTGACATTCCCAATAAGCAAATACTAAGTAAATAGTCTGTTGTTTTACTAGTAGGAATCTAAAAAAAGTAGCTACTTTTACAAAGCTTATTTGCTTTACATATTAACCCTCTACTGTATGGTATAGGCACTATTCTTCATGCTGGAGATACACAGACAAATCTCTACCCTTGTGGTGCTTGTACTCCAATGAAGACACACAAGTCGTCAATAAATTATGTGGGGAAGATGTATATAATATTAAGAAGTGATGTATGTGACTGAAATACAAAAAGGACAGGAGGGTGGGATAATGGACTCAGGGATGCATAAAGAGCAGAGGGGCTGCTTCTTATCAACAGTGGGCTCAGGGAAAGTGTCACTGCAAAGGACACTGAGAACTCAGACTGGAACTGAGTTGAGTTGGAAGCCTCTTCCCTGCTCTGCTAACTAGCTGTCATAGTGCTGGAAGGTGCTATGCAGGCTTCTCAGGGAGAAAAGTCAACAATGGTCTTACCCATCAGTGAACCTTGTGAGCTACACAACCAACCAACCAGGCAAGATTTGTCCACTGAGGCAATAGCAGCATGAATGTTACGGGGGGAAAGGGTATATAAAACTGCTCTCTGATTGGATTTGAGGCCTGCATCAGAGGAGCAAATACATATATGCCTAGTACTGAAAATATAGTCAAAACCTATGGTTGGGAAGGTTATAGGCCCTAGGTGGGAAGCAACCACTATTGTCTGGATAAATGGCTTATTGTACCCAACAAACTACCCTCAAAATATTTATGTTTTTGCCCATAGATTGGTACTGCTCTCAGCTTTGGTCAGACCCTTCTTTTTGAAGATGGCAGTTACTACTAGGGAGACTCAGGACTCATCAAAGTGCTGAGAATAAGTGAGAGTTGAGTGCTCAGCACTAACTGAAACACCTCCATCACCTCCAGGCTCTGGAACATTGTGAAAGACGAGGTGAAAAGAATGTAAGAGTGAGATGATAGGGAGGGAGGGGGGCTAATTTTCTGGACAAGAAGTGGTTGGTATATTTATGACTTCACAGTGACTGTCCATTACCTGCACAATACTGGACTCATCAAAATTCCATCATGAGTAGTAGAAATATATATATATATATATTTATATATATATATTTATATATTTATATAAATTTATTTATACATATATATATCAAAGTAGAAGATGAACTAGTTGGAAGAAGTGGTTCAGTGGAAGGAAGATGGGGGCTAGAGAAGAAAATGGGAGGGGATTATGATCAAAATACATTATGTACATGTATGAAATTTGTCAATTAAAAAAATCACTGCAAAGAGCATTTGAGTAAAGACAAAGGAGATGAAACAAGTCATACTGAGGTGTCCTACTAGATCTTAAACTAGTACTGGCTATGCATGTAATGGCAAATGTCTTGGCAAAAGTTGTTAGGGAAAATTTGTCAACAGTCCAGAAGAGAAAACAGAAGAGAGATGTGTATAACTCCCTTTGTTTTAGCAGCTTATTTTACCAAGTGAAACATGCATCTTCAATTAGACATGTTGAGTGAGTTTTCCTCCACGTGCTGTCTTGAATAAATTGCTACAACACCCTGCCATGAGCACTCAAATCTCCATGAGGGAGGGACATCAACACACTGCAGCTGGCTTCCACCTTGAGCAAACTACCTCACTTCTGGGTTTCCTAAACAGAGTAATTTCTTTCTTTCATTTTTTTATTAACAATTGTAACAATTTTCATACATGTACAAAATGCATTCTGATCATAATCCCCTCTCCATCCCTTCTCAACTAGACCCTCTTCTCTTCTGATGTCATTTGTTCCTCTTCTCTATCATCCATGACAAAATGCTGATGGGTGAGCTGGAGAGATGGCTCAGCGGTTAAGGCACTTGCCTCCAGTGCCTAAGGCCCCAGGTTCAATTCCCCAGGACCCACATATGCCAGACCCACAAGGTGGTGGCCCTGGTACATCTCTCTGTCTCTCTCTCTCTCTCTCTCTCTCTCTCTGTCTCTCTCTCTGTCTGTATTTTGAAAATGAATAAATAAAAAAATATTTAAAAGAATGCTGATGGGCCCAATTTGTGCAGGTCTTACATAGATAATGACATTTGCTATGAGATCATAAATTCAACAGTTAATTTCTGTCCAGAGACAGCACTCCTCCCCATCAGCAGGCTTTCATATTCTTTCTGCCCCCTTTTCTGCAATGTTCCTTCCAAGCCTTGGATGTCATGATAGAGATGTCTCATTTAGCGCTCAGCATTCAAGAGTCCTATATTCTCAGCACTCTGACAAGTTTTGAGTCTTTCTAGTAGTAACCATCCAAAAAAAAAAAAAGAAGAAGAAGAAGAAGAAGCTTCTCTGACTAAAGATGAAGACAGCATTAAACAATGGCACTTTGATGGGTACAACATAACCAAACAGCAATAGTAGCTCCCCTACCCTAGGGCCTATGACCTTCCCAGTCACAAGCTTTTGACTAAATTGTCATCACCAGAACCAGACATGCATTCCTCTCATGAAGCAGTCCTCAAATCCAATCAGAGAGCAACTGGTTACTCCCAAAGCCATGTGCTATGGCACCAGTGAATGGGCACATCTTGCCTGGCTGGTTAGCTGTGTAGCTCACAAGGTCCACTCTTGGTCAAGACTGCAGAAAACTTTTCTCCCCTAACCGCCTGTATAGCACTTTCCAGCACTATGAGAGCTAGCAAGCAGGAGGAGGCTTCAAGAAGCTCAGCTCCAGATTGATTTCTCAACATTCTATGAACAAAGCTCATGGTGTCTTCAGCAATAGGGTCTTATTATCTTGTTCTAGTGGACAACCAAGAGCCTTGGCAATACACTGTATTGTTTAGGGGGGCTCGGGGGCCTCCCTGACTAACAACTCATTGGTCACTCCTGGCACTGAGATTTTCTAAACAGTCATTTCTAAGTTCCTTCTAGAGCTAACTCCATTTTAGGAGAAAAAAAAAAAAAAGAAAGTTTAAAATATAGCCACATGAGTGCTGGGGAGATGGCCTACCAAGCAAGAATGAGAACACAGGTTTGGATGCCCAGAGCCCATGTAAAATGCTGGGTACAGAGGTGCATCTGTAATCCCAGTGCTGATGAGGCAGAGAAAGGACTCCCTGGGACAGTGAGTTCCAGGTGCAGCTAAAGTGTCCATCTCAAAAAATACAGCAAAGAGCAACTGAGGATGACCCTCAATGTTGACCTCTGGCCTCTACACTGAAGCACACACATGCACTCACACATATGAATATATAAGCACACTTATACACACAAAATAGCCACATGTATTAAGTTACAATACTATGCTATGCTTTGCCACACTTCTAAACCATCATCACAGATTCACAGTGACCTATTCTAAAAGCAGTGATGAATTTATACTAACCCATGGGAAAGTCTCAAGTCTCCCCTGCTCCCTGCTATAAACGTGTATTTCCTTAAAAATTACATGACTTACAAAATGTCTAACTGTAATTACTGTATTGTTGGAAATGGGTGCTTATTCATGCAGCCCCAAATCACCCCTGCTCCATTTTCACCTCCGTTTCATACCATGCAAAGCTCATCTTCCCAAGGCAAAATTAAAATACGGAGACAGACTAGGAGGGGTAATGCCTTCTGCCTTCCTTACCCTACAGGTCAGGTAGACATGTGAATTAGGTGCCTCCAATGACACGTGCCAAGTGGGACTTCAGAATAGAGTCAAGCAGCAGGGTAACTAGGCACACAGTGTTCATTGTGCTGGGAGACAAAATTAAAATGGCTTTATCTGGGGCTTCCAGTTAGGGGCATCTCACCAAGATAGTTCCTCCTTGGGCCATTTCCAGAGGGCCTACAGCAATGATTCCCAGAAACTCAATCCTTTTATTCAGTTCACCAAATAACTTGCTAAACCAGCTATCATCTCCTCGTAAGTCACATTCTGCTTCTATGAACCTGACTAGATCTTGGTAAGTGTATCTTTAAAAAAAAATGACCAATATACATTGCAAATATTCTTTTCATTATCCCCACTTTTCAAGAGCTCAGTCTCAAAGAAACAAGTAACACAGGCCATTCCTCTAGAACATATGAGTTCTTTGTCTCAAGCCAGGATTCATACCCATAATCAACGCTTCAAATCTTTCCTTATATGTACTTTCCATAAATTTCATTACCTCTGCCATTCAAGGAGAAGAAAATGGTTTTTGCCTAACTAATTTTGTATCAATAAAGACTGTGATGACAGTAAGCTGGCAAGACATTTGAGAACAGGATGCAATAAACATCACTCTCCAGCCAGTTCAAGTTTATAGAGAATCCTGCAGAGTTAGGTAGCACTTTCGGAACAGTCCCAAATCGTGGGCAAGGTGATCTAATGCTGCGTATGAATGCCAAGATGATCAGCAATTTGTGCCAGAGCATAACTTAATTCACACAGAGGGGTGAATTTTTCATGGACTTTTTCCATCCCTTAGGGGGAAATAATCATGTTAAAACCACTGATACATCATGTACCCTAAAATATAACACTATCCCCTAACACCAAGAGCAGACTGAAAACATCCAGGAGTGATTGTGCATGTTAAAATTCTCTTCTTGGTATTGGTATAAAGAACTTAATTTCCATAAAGTCAGTTGGCAAAGACAGGAAAAAATAATCAGCTGTTAGTAATAATGTTCTCTGAAATGGCAACAGACTCTTACAAAGGACATTTGATGTTTGAGTAATCAAATTACTCTGTACTGTCAAAGTGCACAAAATATTTTCCAGAGAATACTCAAAGGCAAAACTTTCTCAAAGATCACTTTCACATTTCTGAAGCCAGTTAATGATAACAGGCACTCAGGCTGGAGGCTATGCCAACTAAAAGTAGGTGTTTATTTCAACAGAAAGGAGAAGTGTGCATCAATGGATTCATGTTAGTGCCCCCGTCCCCAGGTCTGAGCCCAGGGACCCTCAGAGAACTGCTGCATCCTCCACCCGATGACCCAAACTTCTCTTTCCAAACATTTCACTGGGCACTTAGCAGTAGCTCTGATAGAAGAGAGAATGGGAATGTCAAAAGTGAAAACATAGGGCAGGGGAGATAGCTCAATAGTCAAATGCACCTGCTCACAAAGCCTGCCAGCCTGAGTTTGATTCCCCAGTACTGACATAAAACCAGACATACAACATGGTGCTTGCATTTGAAGTTTGTTTGCAGTGTCAAGAGGCCTTGGTGCACCCATACACTCTCTTTGTTACAAATAAAGTTTTTAAAAGTGAGACCATAAACTTCAGCATTAGGTAGCCCTAACTCTAACATTTTCCTAAGGACAAGAAAAATTAATTTGAAAAGAAAACTTAAAAGTTGATTATATCAAAATATTAGAAACAGTAATTTCATTGAAAGTGTCAGCAAAGGAGTTACTAAACTGAGCTCCACTCTGAGCACACACATGTGTACCATATGTATCCTTTGGATGGGTTCAGCTGGCTCTACGGCTCTCTCACTTAAGAAATGAAGTACTAGACATGACATATGACTGACTGCATTAGTCAGGGTTCTCTAGAGGAACAGAACCAATAGAATGAATTGTAGCAAAATGGGGGACAGGGAGGTTATTGGATTAGCTCATGACAGTCCCACAATAGCAGTCTGCAGGCCTAGAGTCAAGGAGCCTGTAGCTACTCAGTCTACATGGCTGGATGCCTCAGCAGTTCTAATCCAGCACTGAAGGCCTATAGGTTTCCTGGGGAGCCACGGGTCTTTAGTCCAAGCTGGAAGACTAAGGAAAGTTCATTCCAATACCAACAAAGGGATAGATGAGTAGGATGGATGCACATCCAAGTTAGTCAGGACAAGCAGCCAGGTAGGGAGAGATTGATTTCCTTTATATAGCCTTGGGGTGGGGAGTCTTGCAACCCTTTCCCAAACTTGTTGACTTCCTGAGTCTCTGGAATTTCCTTCCTGCACTGCCCTACCAGGAATGGATGTTTGTTTCTAGCTAACATGACTTCCTGTATCCCCTGAGCTTCCTTTCTCTCTTCATTACTGAGGAAATCTACTACACAATACTCAAGATTACTATGGATTACTAACAGGTCAAGTTGACAACAAAGCTTAAGCATCAAACTTTTTTTTGTTCATCTGTGTCATACCTCCAGTCCCTAATCTCAATCAACCTAACTGCAAGATTAAGAATATGATTGATGTCCATTTATTAGTGCATCAAAATGAAGATAGGGGGTTGGGGAACTGGCTCAGTTGCTAAAGTGCCTGCTGTGCAAGCTTAATGGCCAGAGTTCAGATCCATGGCACCCACATAAAGCCTGACACAATAAAGGGCACATCTGTAATCCTAGCCCTTTTTTGGCAAGATGTGAGGCAAACACAAGAGCTCCTGAAAGCTCACAGACCAGTGAGCAAGAGACTCTTCCTCAAACAAGGTAGAAGGTAAGGACTAAAACCTGTACTGTCCTCTTACCTCAACATGCACACTATGGCATGCCTACACCAGCACTCACATACATACATGTAAAGATAATTTTTTAAAACTAAAAGATACATGACAATGATTCCCAAAGCTGGCCTCTCAAATGAACATTTGTAGTTCCTCAGAAATGAGAATCACGAACATGTTGAAGCTGGGCATGGTGGTATAAACCTTTAAACCCAATACTCCAAAGGCTGAAGAAGGATCCCAGTGAGGTAGAAGCCAGACTGGGCTAGAGTGAGACCCTGCCGGTGCATTGAGATGTTCAGTGAGGTTTTCTCTAGCCACTCCATCTAAAACATCCAGCACTCTGTTTCACATCCTTCTCCACACCCATATTTCCCTCGTTAGCACTTGTCAATCTCCATTTTACAGTAGTTATAATGTACAAATACATCTTGATGACCATCTCCACCCACTAAAAACTGCAAATTCATGAACATAGATATTTTGTCAATTTAGCCACAGTAACTAGAAGGACTGTAACTATCACTGCAAACACATTAATAAATATAGGTTTGATTTATTAACTGAACAGCATTGCCAAATTTACTTTTACTTAGTTATGTGAATGGACCCAAGCCAAAAATTTTTGAAGTCATCTTGTAAGCTTAAGCAATACGCCCGCTGCTGTTGTGGTTGGACATTTCCCAACATGGTTTCAAGACCTCTCACCTACCTGATCATCCTCTGCATGTTCAAATTTTTTCCAGGTTCTGACCAGTTTACCCACAATACAAAAAGAATGCTCTGAACCCTTGTAACATCAACTTTTATAAACAGAGCCTGGGGCTGCAGTAACATTCTTTTCAGTCATATCCACCTCATTGGCTCACACTGAGTTCAGGGTCAAATAAAGTTAACAACAACAGGAAAAAAAACTCATTTTTTTCCTGTCACATAAACATAGAAATTAGGAGAGATTGTTCAGCAGTTAAGATGCTTGCCTACAAAGCCTAAAGACACAGGTTTGATTCCCCAGTACCCATGTAAAGCCAGATGCACAAAATGGCACATGCATCTGGAGTCTGTAGCGGCTGGAGGCCCTGGTGTGCCCATTCATATTCTCTCTCTCTCTCTCTCTCTCTCTCTCTCTCTCTCTGTACTTGCAAATAAATAAATAAAAATATAACATTAAAAAAAAGAGATATCTTACAATGAGACCTTTGGTGACTGGTCCTAAATGTACAAATAAATAAATGGTTTGATAGCTATACGATGGAACTATAAAACAATGAATAATTGTTATAAGCAACACATGGATAAATCCTAAAAGCTAAACAAAAGAAAATGTGCTCTTATGATCCTTTACTGAGACCTAAGAGATTCTACCAGGAAAGCTCGTCCACTGGCCTCGGCTCCTACCTGCCCCTCTTCCACTTTCCCTTATTCTCTTCATGTTTTAGAAAGAAGGCTTCAAACACCTCACACACTCCCTCTCCTTCACAGTGTCACAAAAGCACTTCATAGCCAGCTTTCTGGACACTGCATACATTTGGGAATTACTTGCTAATGCTCCCCATTTCCCCCACTATTGAGCCATTCAAAACATATAAGCAAAAACATGCTTTAAGGACACTTGTTACAGACTGACCTCCTAAACTGGGAACTTGACATTCACAATTAAACCCCAGAGCCTAAGGGGCCCAGGAATCCCATGAACTTACAGAAATCAGAGACCAGACCTAATAAATGTCTTTTGAATCACAGAAACTATCCTGGCTCTTGGCAACCACCACCTTTTTCATCAGTACTATCAAATCACCTTTTAAACCTACTCTACAATTCTGCCAGAAACTCACAGGAAACACAATCCACTTCCTTTCTTTAGGAAAAGAAAAATCACTGATTCATCTCCAGATGTCATTCTCAAAATTCCCCAGCTAGGTTTCCTCACAAGTAACTATAGGGTTTCTAATATACTGAGGAACAATTCATTCTCAGAGGTTTCTACTTAGCTGAAGTGGGTAAGAATTATCACTTGCTTCTCATCTTTGTAGTCTACCTTTCTACTAGAAACAATGGGGAGGAGAGAATCATTCTGAACTTTCTCTTCTTAAAATTAAAGTGATCTAACATTTCTACTACTCATTTTTTAAAGACAAAGCTAATGCACATGAATTTTAATAAAATTAAGTGTAAACATACTTTATGACATACAAAGTCCACTCAGCTATACACCCAGCAAAAATGAATGCCCATGTGTACCCCAAGATGCACATAAATAAGGGCAAACCAGTCAAAAGCTGAAAATTCAAACTCAAACTCAAATGTCCAAAAGAAATAAATGATTCAGGGCTGGAAGATGGCACAGCAGTTAAAGGCACTTGCTTGCAAAGCCTGCCAACCAAGGTTCAATTCCCCAGCAACACACATAAAGCCAAACAGGCATTCTTTTGCAAAGGCAAGAGACTCTGGGGTGTCCATTCACACACATACATACATGCAAATACATAAATTTAAATAAACAAATGGATTGATAGCTACACAATGGAACTATAAAACAATGAACAATTGTTATAAACACATGGATAAATCCTGCCTGTTAAACAAAAGAAAATTTGCTACTATGATATCATTTCTACAAATTTCAAAAATAAGTAAAAAACTTAATACATAGATATAGAAATCAAACAGCAATTACCTTTGGAGAAGAAAGCAGCTAATGTCTATAACCATAGACAGGACTGAGTGGGGGCTGGTAATGTTCTTTCCTTAGGCTACATGGTGATTACACATGTATATTTTATGGTCATCGATCAGTGAGAGACTCTGTCACAAGGAAACAAGGTGAAAAAGCAATAAAGGATGACACTTGATGTTCTCCTCTGGCCTCTACAGCATGCTCAGAGGACACTGCAACATGTATGAACCTTGAAAGTACCATGCTAATGTGACCAAATTCCTTGACAATAAGCAACTTAAGGAAGAAAGAGCTTAATTTCAGAATACCATTCCAGGTTTAAGGCAGCAGGAACCAGAGGCAGCTAGTCACAGCCAACAGCAAGGAAGCAGGGAGAAGAATCATGCTAATCAGTTCACTTTCTCCTTTTTATTCAGTCTCAAGGGTGGTGCCACCCAGTTAGGGTGGGTCTCCCCAACCTTAACTAACCTAATCGAGAAAATCTCTCAGATATTCTCAGAGATTGGTTTCCCTGATGATTATGAATCCTGTCAAGTTGACAACCCTCTAGTTGCCATCACATATGGGATGTGAAATATGTTACATCAACTTCCTCAGAAACCGCCCAGGCCTACTTTTGTACATGGGCATTATTTGTACTCATACATATGATTACAGTCCTCCTCTAGCCTCCACACACATGTACAGACATGCAAACACCAGACATAAACAAATCACAAATCACACATCACACTACACACTAAAATAAACCCAGGTTCTAGGAACATGAAATACCAAAAGCCACAGGCCTGGTCTTCCAAGCCTAATAGGAGAAGCAGCCACAGAAAAACAATTTTAATATATTTTGTCAAAGCTCCCCTACATTTCCTCTACCCTGGCACTTACAAGTGAGTTGTAAATTCACCCAAGCAACTTGGCTTAATCTCACCCTGAAGACGGGCACAATGTCCTGCATATAGGAGAGCTTCAACAACTGTTTGTTGATTAAGTGGATAATGGAGCATTCATAAGTCTGAGTTTACCTGCCCAGACTTAATCACCTGTAGGTCGTACAAGCAGGAGGACTTGAGTTCAGATCCCTAGCACTCACATAAAAGTCAGGTGTGCAATAAATTAAAATAAAAAAAAAAGTCAGGTGTGGCAGTGCATACCTGAATCCTAGCAGTGGGGAGGTGGAGATTAACAGGATCTCAAGGACTCAATTCTCAAGCAATGAACCCCAGGTTTAGTGACAGATCCTCTCTGAAAAATAAGTTGAAAAGTGACTGCAGAAGACACCCAAGGAGACCTCTGGCCTCCCACATGCACTTGCACCCAAACACAGGACACACACACACACACACACACACACACACACACACACACACACACACCCCAAAATAAAGAGCATAAGTCTGGCAAGGAGAACCAAGTATCTCTTCAGTAGTATCCATCCTGGCCTCTTGACCTGATCAGTTACAAATCCCAGCCAAAATTAAATCAGGAAAATGGCCAAACTATCCCTTCCTCTCCCTTACTTCTTCCTCCACCACCTGAGTACTCAACTTTCCTACCCTTCTCCCTTTCCCCATCTGACACCAAGGAAAACTGTTCGGGGTAACTTTTCAAAGAAAACAAAGAAGGGATTTTCAGAAGAAATTTATTTCACAAGTCCAAATACCCATCATTACAGCTCAAATGAAGTATTCTTCCATCATAGATCCTTAAAAATCCAAGGGACAGACACAAGAACACTAGAGAGCTCCAAAGGTATCATCCACTGAATACCTGCTGTGTACCTACCTCTCTCTGTGCCTGCTGACAGCAGCTGGCATCACAGTAAGAGCTCTCCTGTCCAAACTATGGGGAAGACTGTTATTTCATCTTTGCCACACTCCACCTCATTTCACCTTTACAATCATCATCACTGGCCCCCTTTCAAAAGAGAGGTGAATTGCCTAATATCACAATGGTAGGATGGAACTCAGGTCTCTGGTTCTAAAACCTCATGTGTCCCATAACATAAAATACTATGGTCCTAGTCAAACAACTTAAGTCTCTAAACCCATTTTCTAACTCTAAACTATAAAAATAAGGAAAATGACTACTTCAAAGGTTTGGCAGATATATTCCAAACAGTAGTAGTTCATAATAGACCTATTAAAAATTTTTTTAAGATTTTTGTCTGGTTTCCTAGATTATGAATTCTCCCAATCTTAAACCAAGGACACACTACATCTGTTAAAGTTGTCTCTCACATTCTGTCCTAAAGAGAAGGTTCTGCTTTACTTCCCTACAGAGGTTAAAATGAAATTCATGTTTGATAATAGCATTTGGAATAGCAACAATCATCTCACCAGGTTTTAGAAAACACTTGTAACCCAGAAACTACTCACAGAGAAATCTCAGGGTAACACTGTTCCTGGTTGTTTCCTGATGTCTTCTGGAGAAAGAAGAGAAGTTCCCCTTCCCTAAAGTTGCTGCTTTCCACCTCACAGTTTCCTCAACAAAGCACTACAATTTTCTCAGAGACTTTTTGCCTTCTCCCTACCAAATATCACTGAGCTCTGCTTTATGCTTGTTTTGAAAGCCATTTTTAAAAGCCAGAAAACAGGGTGGTAGAAAGATGAATTACTTTTCTCCTTCTCCATCCTTTCCTGTATTTTCCAACCAGCCTTTGTGTTATGTGGAACAACAGAAAGCAGAGCCCTCCACTGAGCTTCCCTCTGTTCGCTGAGGACACTTCCACCCTCCTTCACTGGCTCCCCAAGAGCTGCAAACACAGGCTTAGTTCTACTCCACTCAGCTCAGTCCTTGCCCACAGCCCAGGCATGCCATGAACCAGCTCAATGGGATTGCAGGATGCTGAATGTCAGGTAATATTGAAGACCGGACTCAGTAAAATGACTGCAGGAGGCCCAAACTGAGTATGCCATGCTTTTTATAGACCTGGATCCCTGCACTTACATAACATTATTAAAAAGGTAGCTCTCAACTCTAAGCAGTTACATAGGAAAAGTCTTCAACTCGCAACAAGGTGACCCATTCAGGTGACTCACCAAGAATAGGATAGTGAATATCTGCTGTAAATGAGACACCAGGAGTCACATCAGGACTTTCTGCCATTTAGAAGGCACATCACGGCCCTGTTCAGCCACCAAAGTTTAACAACATTCTCCAAAATTAATCTTTGTTCCTAAGATTAAATAAAACTAAATACTAAAAATAAACAAAGGATTAAGATAAAACCAGCCTAGCCAAGTTATTAAACTGCCAAAAAGCCTTATGTAATAAACCAAGGCAGAAAATCTTAAGCATTTGCCTTACATGAGAGAAGACTCAAATATTTGATTTGAAATAAATTGTACATAAAATTTACAGAAAGGTATACTGTATCCCACAAATGTGCAAAGCCCATAGCTCAGCAGAAAAGGTAGAGTATTAAAAATGTCCTTTTTTACCAAAAGGTAACTTTATCAGTGGTTTCAGTATACTTGATCAACTGAATGTGAGTGTTCTGAAGTCACACTTGAAGAAGCCACAACTATGCTTAACATCTGCTTTTGCAAGCAAGCACCTTTAACTGCTGAGCAATCTCCCCACCCAAGATGTTTTTGTATTTTTTATTAATATCACTTCCTATCCTCTCTGTAAAATTATGTTTCTGACACACCCCCAGGGTCTTCTTATGCATTTATTTCAAAACAAAGCCAATGCCAAGTTGATGACAGCATGATAATTTTAGGGCAATTTTATGCGGAAGTCTATAACTAGATGACAACTTCACATCAGAATTCACAATGGAGGGTAAAAAAGAAAGTCTCTCTTTGCCAAAAAAAAAAAAAAAAAAAAAAAAACCTCAAGTTTTCTGTCTTACTTGCATTGGGAAGAGAAAGTTTTCCTATTCAAAAAAAAAAATAACTTCTATATAACAAACACTGAAGATTTACACTTGTTTCACTAAATTATATTTACATTTCTAAATTCACCCTGTAGTCTCAGGCTGGCCTTGAACTCACAATGATCCTCTTACCTCAGCATCCCAAGTGCTGGGATTAAAGACATGCACCACCACACCCAGCTGCATTTCTTATTCGAAACTGTACAGTCCTATGCCATGAGCTGACCAGAAAAGCCCCTTAATGACAACTACTACCTTGACTCCACTGCAAGGAAGGAAATTCAACATACTACCTGTAGCAGTAACCTTCCTGTTACTGGGACAAACACCCACCGACCAGAAGCAGCCTATGGGAGGAAAAGGTTTATTTCAGGCTTAGTTTCCAGGGGAAGCCGCAGCATGGTGGAGGAAGCTGGTTCATTTCATCACACATCCACAGCAGAGAGAACTGCGAGCACCACCAAGTGTAAGCTGATTCTGAACACAGAGCTGGCTCCACCCCAAGTTCTGCCCCTGGTGACACACTTTATCCAGCAGGGCTCCACCTCCCAGATGCTCTACTAGGAGGGGACTCAGTAGGAAGCTTAATTACAAACACAAAACCACCACACTACCCTGGAGAAATCAGAGACACAAGTGCATTCTTCTAGAATTCTTCTAGTTTTCTTAGTGAAGCCAGCAATAGGAGATGAGAGAAAACCCACTTCTAAGACCCCGAAAAACTGCAAGCAGACAAATGTCTGGAAGCTAGGCAGCTTACCTCTCCTTTCTAGCTTCACCTTCCTTGTCTGTAATATTGACAATACCCATCAGGATAAAACATGATGGTGTGAGTACAGAATCTAACATAGGACACATTTGTTTTTGAAGTCTGATGAAAGTTATTAACTGCCTCCCTGACAGGCCAAAGTCCTCCAATAAATTGAGGGTGAGGCGGGACACCAACAAATGCATTTCATGACAGCTCTAGGAAATCATGACCATCGCTGACTAACCAGAACAGTCCATGACCCTCTTCTGTGGGACAGCATGAAGGAATGGTGAGCTGCATCCCAAGCTTAACAATTATACCAGCAAAGCCAACCTTTTAGTGGATAAATGGGTGGAGAGCTGGTATCGTCAGCATGGCCTAGTGTTTAAAACAAATTACTACTTTAGCTAACAGGGTGGTAGTCACAACTACCCTATTATCAGTAGACAGACTTTCTGGCATTACCAACAATAAAATACACTGCACTCACTCACACAGCCAAAGCATGATTTGGATGACTATATTCCCAAGAGATGGTCACACCACTGCAATATAGCTGCTGCAATGTATGCTAATCCTGAACATGAACTACAACAGCCCAGCTTCCACTAGAAGAGCAAATGTCTATCTTGCACATGTGTTATAAAGATTAGGGATGATGTGACATGAAGTGCCTCACACACTAGGACCTCCTAAATGGTAGCCAATGTTCGTTCTATTACTAAGAAGCAACAAAAACAGAAGCCAAACTGAAACATCTGAAGACATGGTGACTTCTTTTCACCCAAGAAATTCAGGACGAAAATAGGACAAACTACACAGTAGCAGGCCTTACAAGGAGCAATGTCAGTAAACAGCAGGCTAATCAATTTTCCAGCCAAGAATGAAGGCTTAAGTGTTCATTACTCTGGGGCAAATAAAGAAAACATGCAAAATGACAAACGGTCCCTATCTTCTAAGAATCATACTACTCCCCTGAAGAGGAATCCCAGGGTTCCTCCTGTCCATTTGCACCTCCCTCTAGATTTCATGTCCTACAGAAGTAAAATCAAAAACTTTCTCTACCACAGGCACTCAATAAAAATCTACTCAGTCAATGAGACCCTCAAGGACCTCAGGATTAATATCATCACCTTATTCAAAAGTTTCCAAGCTGGGAGGCTGGGAAGAGGACTCAGTGGTTAAAAACTGCAAGCATAACGGTAAGAGAGGGCCTAAGGCTGCCCCTCACCCCAAGTCTGTAACCCAGTCTCGTGGGAGAGGGAACTGGAGAATCACTGAGGCTTGCTGACTGAAAATATGGCAGTTCTGGGTTGAGAGACTCCATCTCAAGGAAGTAAAAAGAGGACACCTGACAATAGACAACCTCTCCTCCCTTATGATGGACTTTGGCACAGAATAACTTCCCCAGGTGTTTCTAGGTTGACATCCTGGAAGTACTATGCACTGATGGATCCATGCTAAATGTTTAAGCCTGGAACAGAACCAAATGAAGGGAGATAAGAGGGTGAGCTACAGTAATCAAAGCAGAAGTGGGTCTTGACCGTTGAGAAAGATTCCAACAGTTCAAGTCAGATGTGGTGACACATGCCTGTAACCCCAGCACTCAGGATGCAAAGGAAGGACAATGAGGAGTGTAAGGCCAGCCTGGGCTCTACAGCAAGATTCTATTTTTATAATACCTTTATTATGAATAAGTATATATACTGTATAAGCAAATCTTGTGAAGGTGCCCCATTTCCCTCCTCTCTGTCCCCAAAATAAATTTAAAAATCTAGAACTCAGAAGCTAGTGTTGCATCTAAGCTGCTAAGGAGCATAGGCATGCAGGGCAGGGGAGAAGAGAGAGGGCTATGGGTAGAACTTGATACATTGCATATACTTCTTTTTTATTCTTTATTTATTTGAAAGAGAGAGAGATGAAGAGGGAAGGAGAAAGAGAATAGGCATGCCAGTGCCTCCTGCCACTGCAAACACACTCCAGATACACGCACCCCTTTGTGCATCTGGATTTCTGTGGGTACTAGGGAAACAAACCTGGGTTGTCAGGCTTTGCAAGCAAGCGCCTTTAACCAGTCATCTCTCCAGCCCTGCACATATTTCTTGAACTGAACAGAACTACTTGAGAACAACTAAAACGGAAAACAAACCAAAGGTTCAAAGAATGAAAATGGTAAAGGGAGAGAGCAAGAACCCAGCATGTGAATGCAGAGGCAGAGTCCTGAAGAAGCTATGAAATCAGAAGGGCAGGAAAGGAGAAACACAACAGGACAATCAGAAAAGCAAGGAGGACAGTGTGAGCTTGATGTGGCAAGGAACTGGAGCCACTTCAGTTCCTCCCAGAATTGCATGTGTAGCTAAGGAGCACCTTAGAAAATCAGATAAGGTGGTCAGAGAAGGTGAAGCAGGAGTCGGGCAGTCGGGAAGGAGACCCACACTTATATAAACACAAATGGTCAGCACTGAGACTGTAGCAATGAAACTAAGAGGAAAGGTGAAAATGGGATCCATTCAAAAGAAAATGAGTAAAGACAGACTCAGATAAGTTCTAAGAAGTATCTGAAGCATTCAAAGGAGAAGCAGGACAGTAACTCAGGCACAGGACAATTAAACATGTGTACTTGTGCACTGACTGCAGTGTTGGGGGGGGTCACTTTTGAAAGCTTCAAAGCTCACTACACCCCAGAAATGAAGTACTGGGAGTACTGCCCTTTTCTCTGGTCCCAGCAGTAGTCAGAGACTATGTGCTTTGAAATCAGTAACATTACTACCAAAGAGAAGTTATTTGCATGAAATAAAATATATTGATAGAGCTAGGTGGAAAAAAAAAAAAAAACAGTTGCAAAACACCACACACTGCATGCTTCAGATTTTACATGGAATCAGTCCTGGAGTTAGCAAACCTAGAGAGAGTGTGGTGTATGTGGGTGTGTGGGCGGGGGCAGAAGTGGAGCTGGGGAGAGTGCCTGTGAGCGCTTTCAGGGGTTCATTTTCAGGTGATAAAAATATTCTCAACTTGCTTATGGAGGTGGTCGCACTACCCTATGAATATACTAAAAAATGCTGACTTATTTGCACTTTAAATGGGAGAACAGGATTGGAAGTAAATTAAAACTCAATTAAGTTATAAAGGAATTATTAAAATTTTCAAGAGAAATGACTATTACACATGAGTAAAAATAACAAGACAGCAGATGACTTGAAAAACATGAAAGCTATTTTAGGAAGACTAAGCCAGCTCCTTATAAGGGTTAAAAATACACATGGAAAAGATAAGAGATTTAAACCTACAGATTCCTTTTTAAAACTATTCTTTTTAAAATATTTTATTTGTTTGTTTGTTTGTCAGAGAGGATGGAATCACTATGGCTGCAAACGGCCTCTAGACGCATGTGCCACTTTGTGCGTATGGCTTTATGTGCTGGGGAATCAAACCAGAGTCAGCAGGCTTTGCAAGCAAGCAACTTTAACCACTGAGCCTTCATGGGCACACACAGTAATGCCCAGTGGAATCCTGTGGTGGTCTGTAATCCCAGCTACTCAGGAGGAAAGACAGGAGGACTACAAATTC
>PVHP010020254.1:0-25311 GCA_004024765.1 Zapus hudsonius | reverse complement strand
TTCTCCCTTTACTGCTCTTCCTAATGTCACTCATAAGTAGACAAGGAAACTGACCTTATGTTTATTTAACTTCTTGTTATTGCCTGATTTTGGAGTGTGATAATGGAATACCACCAAACAGCCTCCAAAGACCAATTAGGCAAAGAAAGTCATGTAGCATATCAGCCCGTGTTTCAATTAGATGCCTTCTTCAGGTGGCAGACACTCAGCAGAGATACAGCTGCTGTATATACAAGTCATCTTGGTTCTACACTCATGCACTAATTATACTTTAGAGAAATTTATAGCTGAATGCTAAAATATTTTCATTTAATTGACAGATGAACCAATTATTATATTTCACACATGGACCAATTATTAAATTTCACACAGTGTAAATATTTTTGACCTTTTAAATGTCTCTGTCATTATGAGAATGCAGCTTAATTGGCAGCATGAAAAAATGAAACGCTGAATTTTAAATCATAGGACTGATGTTTATAGGTGAGATTTTTAAATTTAATGCATGCCAAATATTCACCAATGGGTCCTTAACACCTGTTACAGTTTTAAAACTCCCAGTGGGATCTTTATTTGTGAGTGTGTTTGCATAACTTTATAATTGAATGTTTGGACCAATGATGCTAATATAATCTATGCAAAAACCATAGTTAGAAATTTGAAGAGTAAAAGCATTACCTTTCTTTCCCAGTGATTAGTGAACATATCACATAATAGAAGTACAGTTCCAATGTAAATGTGGGCAGGTTAATGTATGGTTTATAATTCCAGCAGAATACCTGATATTTAGAAATATTTAATAATTATAACATATAGATGCATTCATTTGCCAATGTTTAATTACATTGCTAAATGCATACCACAGAATTTCCTACTTTTTAAACACATGTATTTTGTCGTATTCTGATACCAAGCCAGTCAAGTACAAAGTCCCATCCTTGTGTATAGGCAAGAGTAATCTTTGAGGTTTTCTAGAGTCATAGTAGATTAAATAAAGAGTGCCCCATCTTGACAAAGTGAACATGACAATGACATTGACTAAAACAGAACTGTATCACTGCGTGTTAACTGACTGGGAGCTTGTTTAGGAAGGGGTAGACAAAGTACATCTGTACATGCTTAATTTAGGGATTGAATACATATAAATACACCTATAATTTGCCTTCACAGTAGAAGCTCTGAATCATGCCTTTTATGATGACAGTTTGTCTTTTTAAATTATAAAATGCTGTTTCTGGTAAATAAAAGTAAAAGATTTCTTAGTAAAACTGCATAATCATTGTGAATGCAAATTATTATCATAATTAAAGTTAATATTTTAATGATAGGATAATCTTTCCAATGTCAATTGAGTTTGATGACAAGGACCCTTGCTCTTTAGTACTCGATTTTCATGATATTACACTCAATCATTCTGTGTCCCAAAGGCTTACAGTATAAACATGTTCTTTGAAATAGTTTCTAATGATAAGGAAAACTTATAACTATATTTCATATAACAAATCACCTAGTAGTGGAAAAACATGGCTTAACAAGCTACTGAACGTGTTCTACCACGTAAAGAAATACTTTAGGCAGAAGCTGTTCAGTAATTACATAGTTATACTTGGTGTTAAAAATGTTGGCCATTGAAGATTCTGACTGTTTTAACTCAGATTTTATGTAATTTTTTATGAGATACAGATAAAAATAACTATGCCAGATAAAGTACTTTTAAAAGTCTTGCTGTCTTTAGTAAGTTAATATACATTTAATACATAAAATATGATAGTTAATATTTTAAAATATGTAATTACTGTGAAGCATGACTAAAATAAAACATTTCATGTACCATATCCTTGAGGCATTTTTTTCTTCCCCAAGTAGTTCTTGGCTTATAGTTTTGCAACGGGAAGACAAAATGTCGAAATGTTTCCAACCTGAAGAGAATAGCATTTTGTCCTGGCACTTGTGGGAGATAACACATATCATATATTTGATGCCACCACTTAGGATCAACTTATCATGTTCATACTGCTTTCTTTGCCCTCAAATATTCTATCTCTGTTATTATAGGGGCTGATCAGGTTTTGCCTAAGAAAGCCAACAGTCAGCGTGCATATGCAAGGGCTGTATGTATGTGGAGAGAGGGGATACAGGAGAAGGGCAAGAGGATTGTGGAAGCTAAGAAATCACAGATTCTATGGTGTGAATCAGCAAACCCCAGAGATGGTGACTGGATGCAAATTGATCCCAAGTCAAAAGGCTTGTCACCAGAAAGCTGACACTGTCAGTAGCACTGCTCTGAGGTGTTGCTCACGACCCAGAAAGAGGGGAAATTTCAGTGTGAAAGCCTTCAGGAAACCTTTTACTTCAAGGAAAAAATAAGACTTTTTTTTTCTTTTTGTTCCACATTTTCTGATTAGTTCAAACCCACACATATTTTGGGTAGGCAATTGCTTTACTCAGTTTACTGATTTAAATGTATGCATTTATTTCAAAGATCCTCTCCCTGAATGTGACCACTCACATAGAAGTATGTCTTTTTACAACTGAGCAGTTTGTCTTAAATATACAGTGACACACTTTAGGTAGTCTGTTGAGGCCCCTTTCTTGTTAGTTTCCTGATGTGCATCAATAATAAAGGTTTCCTGGTCCAGAAGATTCTACAGATTATCTGTTTTGACTATTTTATATAGAGAAAGACAAAAGAACTTATCCTCATCTGAGGTACTTTGAAGAACTTTCCCACACTACCTGGAAGTCAGGCATTGTTCAGGATCTTCACCATTTTTCTTGCTTGTTTCTATTTTTTCTCTCCTTTTGTGCAGCCTGTGCGCATATATGTTGGTATATTTATGTGCTGTATGTGTGTTGTATGGTGTGTGTATTCATATGCGTGTAAGCAGATGTGTGTGTCATGTGCCACAACAAGGCAGAGGAGACCTGAGGGTATCTTTTTCTATTGCTTCACTGCTTGCTTCTTTGAGAGGGAGTCTTTCACTACACACAGAGCTGCAATTTGCAGTCACACTGTTGGAATGGTGAGCATCAGCAATGCTCTGGGCTCAGATCACCACAGGACTGAGGTTAAAGCCGGGTGTGTTCATGCTCAACCCTACATGTGGTTGCTGTGAATTGAACTCTGGGAAAATTAGACCCTCTCTGGCCTTCATGATTGATGTACAAGTGTCTAACCATATCCCAAGCCCCTCCAGCTTTCTTCCTTTGAACAAGTCATGACTTATTTTTCTTTGGGTCCTGCCTTGTTTGTTCTAGTTCCTGAAGATGCAGGAGGAGCCCTTGGTTCTTCCATTGTGCTTGTTAAACCATCTAAAGCATTTCACTCATAATGAAGAAATCAGTTCATGGGAGTCCATAGTCTGCCCTGCAGTATTCGATGAATGCCATAGAAAACCTATGCACAGGCTAGAGATTCATGTATGATTAAACATCCACTGTAAAACTGATTACACCATGCAGAATGGAGGGTGCTGGAATCACTTCTTAAATAAAAAAAAAAAAAAAAAAAAGAGGCAAATCACATGAGAACCCGGCTTCCTCCTCCAGACAAATTTCACCCTATTTTATTGTTTCTCTATGATCCACTGCTGTTAAGAGTCGTGGGAGGCTGGACAGCAGTCTAAGGAAAACTAAATTCTGCCTCCCAAACTCCAAAGTCCACTCTCCCTCCAGACATAAAACTTTGGTAAAGGAATAAGACTGTTGAAGCCACTTAAATGTTCTGATATCTGCTTCCTAAAAGTTATTAAACTAATTCTAGGGCTAGGGTGGATGCACAGTTGTGAAGAATGCTTCTTGGTTAAGCATGAGGGCCTGAGGGAGGGCTGAGTGATTGCTTGAGTTTAATCCACAGTCCGTGGGAAGCAGAGATCAGAGAATTACCAGGAATAGCAACAACAAAAACATCAACACAAAAAAGAAAGAAAGAGAAAAAAGAAAAGAACAGAAAAAAAGAGAAAAGAAAAGAATAGGAAAGAAAAGAAATCAGCAAGACTCTGGATATAGGTGAATATTTAGGTGTTGCATGGGGACATACATGAGCTTATACCACCATCCCCCATCCCATACAACTTTACACACACACACACACACACACACACACACACACACACACACACACACCAAGATAGCACACTAAAAATGTCAACTACAGATAAAAAAGTAGGGCTACAGAGATGGCTCAGCAGTGAAATGTGCTGGCTTGCATTGCCTGATGACCTGAGTTCAATTCCCCAGTACTCACTTCAAAACAAGTGTCTGGACTTTGTTCACAGTAGGAACAGGCCCTGGTATGCCCATTCTCTCCTCTCTCTCTCTCTCTTTCTCTCTCTCTCTCCCTCCCTCCCTCCCTCTCTCATTCTCTCTCCTCCTGCATCTCTCTAGTAAATAAAAATATTTTTTAAAATAATGGAATTAATCTAATTTTATCAGAAACTACCATGCCTCAAATATTCATATGACAAATTAATAACTATTAAGTGAAATAATCCAGGAAAGTTATTAAAGATTTCCAAGAATTTTCCAAAAGGTAACACCTGAGTCTAATTTTCTTGGTATGTTATATAAGAAATGATTATTTTTCACTGAAAATCATAATGTTCCTGGAAGTGGTTTAGCATCACAAAGGATTATAAAGCCTAGCATTGTAATGGATGCCTTCAAATTCACTGTTCATTTTCCTCAGTATTTTTCAGAGTGAATATGGCCTGAGCTATACTACACATTAATTTCAAACATTTTCTAAAATGTCTTCTAAATAATTAATATAACTATACTATGGAATATTTTTATATTGGGCAAATCACGTGACACTCCTCATTATTTATGAAGTATATATCTTAGTTACATTTTGTTTTTACAAGCATGATTATGAACACATCATTGTTTATTTAATGCATTTTTGTAGACAGATTTGCTTAAACAAAGGAGCCTTCAATTCGTCACTTATTAGGCCAACATGACAGAGATCACACATCTTCAAAGCAAAAGTCTTTGAATCACAGAACTGTTCAATTATTTCCTCCCCACCCCATGTTCAGGATGATCAAATATGAATACAAGTAAAAAAGAATCAAAAGAGGATGTCATTCTCTTTACTGCATTTAGAAAAATGACACACATGATAGTTCCAAAATACCATTGATTCTTTTTTTTTAATATATATTTATTGTCCATAATGAGTTACATTATTTAGTGGGCAAACAATGTGTTGTTATCCTGAATTCCCCAATTCCCCCCTCCCCCTCCCTGATCAGTTGGATATCCTCCTCCTCCGTGGACTCTCTGTATTAGTCCTTGTGGCAAGGGATCCTGGATATCCTAGTACTCAGCCCGGTCTTCCTGGCCCAAGTGTGTTGTTACTGATGGGTGTCATGCCTCCGGACAGTCTCCCCCACCACGGCTCTCACAATCTTTCCGCCCCCTCTTCCAAAACTGAAAATCTTCTAGTATATGCTGGAGTCATTAAAGAAATATCTAATAATGATTTCTAATGGTTATTATCATAATCACAATTGTACTGACAGCCTAATAATGTCTCGCGTAATTTGAGCTGCCTTTTTTTCCGACAAGTATTTAAGTGCAACAGGACCATGCAGAATAACCACATAATAGTATGTCTATAAAAGAGGAACATCATATATATGTCCATAAAGAAATTAATGCTCAACAAAGTACTGAAGCAATCCAAGCTAGCAAAAAAAAAATCCCTCATCAAGGTGGAATGAGGGCAAGAATTACAGTTTAGATGCAGAGCACTTGCCTAACCTGTGTGACATCATGGTTTTAATTCTCAGTACCAAAAAATAAAAGTAATGATAAAAAAAAATAACTGAATCTGGTCCATGATACATAGTATTTGGGGTAGGGGCAAGATTTTCTGTGAAAATCTGTTTCTGTGATTCTAAGTAGGAAGTTTGACATTGAGAACAATTCTGCAAACACATAAGGAAATTTTGTGTCCTAACATAAACTGGAAAGCATAGTAAACTGAATTAGATAAAAAACCTACTGTTGTTTGAACAAAAGTACACTACTTATTACTCTAATTAAAATCCTCAGATTGTATTTGAATTTGACTTTTATCTCCCCCTACACTACACAAGGTCAAATGGCATAATGATCCTCATTCCACAAATTTGTGAGTTAAGGTTAAAGACCCTCACAGAGTGTGTAGATGTCAGTGTCCGATTTTATATCTCAGTGTAGATCATTATATTTTATTAGGTCTCATGGTTTTAATTGTGACATGCTTTAAAAACAGAATAGTGGATATCAGGGAATAGGTCATACCTTGCAATATTGTCAATTTCTCACCTTACTTGACTTATTTTATTTTTACTTATCTATATTTTTATTTTAAATTGCTCATAATTATAAATTTTCAGAGATCAATATAGTAATTCCACAAATGTAAAAAAATATATATACTCTTGTTGCCAGAGATTTGGATTTAGTTTTAATGGTGCTTTTACCTTTCCCAGATTCTATTTGGTTTCTTAAATGAACAGGAAGAATAATACCCTTGAAGTAATATTTAAATTACTAGATCAAATTATATTATTGTAAAATTCCATGGTTTTCTCAAATAGAGTATATGTGTTTTATGATACATTCATAATGTATTGCAGTGACAAAATTTCTGACAAGAAATAAAGGAAGTTTATTTTGGAGGGTTGGGCGGGGAAGAAACAGTTTGAGGACAATGGCTCACATTCAGCCCACAGTGAGGGTTAACACTGCTGCTCAACTGGTGTCTCCTTGTCTTCTCAGATCCCAGCCCATGGACTACTGCCCCACAGTTAGGATGACTCCTTCAACTTCAATTTATTTGAAATACAGAGCCCCTCAAGGGCATTTCAAATAGTTTCCTTTTGCTGATGATTCTGAATCTACTGGAATGAACACCAGAGAATATCCTTCCGTGTTCTTGTGAAATTTTTAAGCTCTAAATTTCCACTCTTTATCCTCACAGCCTCTTGGCAATCACAATGCTATATGAAAGTGGAAAAGGTAAGTCTTTTCTAAGGAACAATCTCCTAAATGTGAATTCCACTATCATCAGGAATCAAGTTACACATTTGTAATGTAGAACAGTACAAAATGGAGGAAAGAATCAGACCAAAGACCAACAGCTAATCTGTAGCCCATGTCCACCATGAGATGCTCTGTTCATGGAAGCATCCATGCTCCATAACGTGCATAGAGCCCCCTCCTCCAGCTCCATGCCAATTGCCCTCATGTCCTTTCTCAAGTGACAGCTCCACCCTAATCCAGAAGCTCTTCTTTGCAGACAGCTCTTGGTTCTGTCATCTCCAACATCCTGCGGTTTCCACTGCAACTTGGGGTTCACTTCCACAATTTCTCATCCTGTCTTCCCAGAGTCCTCCTTGAATAGAATCTGTTATACACTTTGGCCTGAGCCACTCCAGCCTTATTTCTTCCATGTCCCCAAAACCCATGACTACTTGGGTGACACGGTGTATATATCAAGATGAAGCCTTGCCCCATGGACCCCAGTTGCAATAGCTTCTGTATGCCATTCAGGCTAATCTTGGCATGAAATTTCCTTATACACTTGTATTTTAGCAGAGAAATCCTTCAGTTTAGGATTTCTTCCTTCAAATAAATTTGGATTTTGAGAAGATGGATCCTCTATTTGTCGGAATTTTGCCTTTTCTCTCATCTCAGTCCAGTGCAAGGTTTCTGTTCAATGGTGTTGATCACTAAACAACTATAGCTGCTTTCTCAGCACCTGACAGCATGCTGTCTTCCACAGAACTTCCCCCCTCAAAAATTGTCTATTACCCCTTCAAAGAGCCTCATTTAAGGTCTATGATAAGAGGAGAATGTGTTGTTATATTTTAATCTCTATTTATGAGCAAGAGACAGGCAGAAATAAGCAGAGATAGTGGGTATAGGAATGCATTGGCTTATCACTGCAAATGCATCCCAGACCAGACACCATTTTATATATTTGGCTTTATGTGGTACATGGGGATTAAACCCAGGCCATCAGGCATTGCAAATAAGTGCATTTAACAGCTGATCCATCTCTCCAACCCCTGTTGCAAGTTTCCATCTTAGTATGCAAAAGGAACTGTTCCTAGGTCCCCTCCTGACATAATTCTTCTTTCTGAAATCTAGGCCTTCACTGTTCCCACTCTTACTGAAATTCTGCCTATCCAGACTCCCCCCAAAAGGGTCCTGTCAGCTCCACTGATAGCACTGAGGGGCTTTCTAGCCAGAAGTTCTAAACTCTTCCACTTTCTTCCCATGAAGGATTTCAAAACATATGGTCAGGTTTATTACAGCAATGTCTCCTCACTTTTGGGTATCCATTTTTGAAAATTTTAATTTCTTATTGTTGTCATTAAATACCCGATAAGAATCAACTTTAAAAAGAAAGTTTTTCTTTTCTTCTTTTTTTTCTATTTCAGATTTAGTTCATCATGGTGGGGAAGGGATGGCAAGATTAGGACTTGCTACTGTCTCTGTGTAGAGCTCTCCAACTCGAAACTTTGCAAGCATTCTCTGCTCTTGCCTGTCACTTGCCCTTGTTCAGTATGTTATATACAGCTGTAGTTTCTCCACTCTGTAGAAGCTTACTCTATTGCTTTCACAGATTCTCATACCTAATATCTATGCTCTTTATCCCAAAAGTGGAGAAAGGTTTTACTTTAGAGCTACAAAAGTATTTTAGCATGTGATTAAAGATATCTATTTACTACATTTAATGTGGAAGAAAAATTTAATAAGGAAAGAATAAAATATACTAATTTAACATATTGTTCTTTATTTTTACAATTCTGAGGGGACTAAGTTAATTCAAGTAGTCTGTATAATCTAAGCATTAGTTTTCATTAAAATATATGAAAAAGTAGCCTAAATTTAACCAAAATTCAAAAAAAAAATTTTGGTAGCTATATTTTCATCAGATAGTACCACATTTCTTTAATTCCTGGGCTTAGATAACTTACTGTTCTTTATGCTATGAATTTGATCTTTTGTAGAAGTAAAACTATTTTCAACTTACTGAAACATAGTTTCATTTGCACTATGCATTCTTTGTTAACTTATATTTATTTCTCTTTATTTGTTACATCCTTTACCTAGCTTTTCCAACTCTGTAATTGCATATTACACAATTCTATACATTTATACAAATGTTTTTGGTAACTGTTTACATTATTTTTCTCCTATCAGTGATTAGACATCAAATTTATGAAATAATTTTTATATTATAAAAATCATTTCTTATATTTTACAGTAAAAACTTTGGCACAAGATGAGAAGAATCATTTCTATACTTAATATTTAAACATGGCAGAAAAATATGCAATATTTCCTGGAAAAAAGAGACATGAAATACCTTGTCCTTTGTTATAAAAACCAGCAAAAAGCCACTGGGAAATAAAACAAATAGAAGTTTTAAACCTTGGGATGATTTTTAAAATATTACAGTGGAAAGCTCTGGGTACAGACATCCAAGAAAGAAGCAAAAATTTAAGTATAACTAAACATAATTCCAAAAATATTATTTTACTAGAAATCCCCCTAAGCAATTGAACATCAATCTCAAACATATAGATTGGACTTGGCTAGCATTAGCTGAAAGTTCTATATTAAAAGCACAAAGCCTGCATTCCAATAAAAGTTGGTACAGCTCTGTGAAGCTTTGAAAATACCTCTAGTGAGCAAAAGAATATCATGCATGTGGCTGGATTATGTTACTATGACAACATTCTTGCTTTTAAACTTTCAGATCCAAGGTTGTATTGCTCCCCCTGCAATCTATTTGATGCGTGGGGAAAATGCTGACCAAAGTAACAAGGAAAATAGTCATAATGCTTTTGGAAACAGTATTCCTCAATAAAAGGAATCTTTAATGTGAAAAAATGCTGACTGCAGACATATTTTATTTCTAATATTATCAACGATGTGTTTATAAGCGATGTAAAGGATATATGCACTTTTTTTTTAGAAATTTGAAACTTTTAAAAAGCAAGTCCACTCAGAAAATTAAATATAATAATTTCTCCTGCAAAGGCATTTTTCTGAAATAATACTAAGATATTATATGTGTTTAACTTGCAATATAATACAATACACACATAGGTTTATATGAATCGATTGTTCAAATATGCAAAAAATATACATTTAAATTTCAAAATATGGAATATTTAATGAGTCACAATTTGTCAATGCTGAATACAAGGGGAGAAGAATAATACATTACTATTCTTTTATAAACGGTGTTATTTTTGATCTCTATAACCATACTTTGCATTTCTCCTTTACACTCTAAGTTTCAAACATAAAATTCTAGGCTCAGGGGCTGGAGAGATGGCTCAGCGGTTAAGGCACTTGGCTCCATGGCCTAAGGCCCAGGGTTCAATTCCCCAGGACCCACATAAGCCAGACCCACAAGGTGGTGGCGCTGGTGCGTTCTCTCTCTCTCTCTCTCTCTCTCTCTCTCTCTCTCTCTCTCTCTCTCTCTCTCTCTCTCTCTCTCTCTCTCTCATCTCTATCTCTTCTAGGCTCAGAATATGCAATAATTTACAAACTGTTATAGCCATGGTGGAATAACTGTTTGATAACTGAAAATAGAGATATGAATCCAATACCATCTCAAGGCTGGGACTTATTCATAAATGCTGGTTTATAGCTCTAGCATTTATCTGTTAGAGTTGGCCCTTGCACATTTGCAGAGACATTTTTATGGAAAGGTCTTTTATTTTGTCAAGAAGAAAACTTTTGCTGCACCACAGATCATATTCTCTCATGTATAATGCTTCTGTTTCTTATGTAACTTCAGTGACTAGCATTTTTGTATGGGAATCTTTATGTGCATGTGGATATAATCCATGGACACTTTTAAACTGGAATAGATGCATGAATTTCAAAATTCTTTGGAAGTTCTAAATAAATTTAATGATACTTAGACAAATTATCTGTAAGAAGATGGTTCCAATCCTATATTGTGCATATAAGTACTTCTGTGCATGTGTGTGCACACACACACCTGCAAAACACATATCTACTAATATAATTCCATCTTAAAAATACAACTAAAATTGTCATTAAGGAACTACATGCAACCATTAAGCAGTGGCCCACACTGGAAGCACCAGAGGCTGCTTGTATAAATTTGTATTTATTTTATTTACAGATATGTGTATATATGTGTGTGTGTGCACATATGGTTCTACCTATTTAAATATATTTACATGTAAAATTATATCAGCATACTTGCTGTATAAATGAAAAACGAATAACCATTGCAGTGCTTATTGACACGGAAAATTTTAAAACTTCAAGTCTAAATTCAAAATACAAACAAGAAGAGAATTCTCGATTGATTTTATATAAATAATCCTTAGTACATTTCATCTGTTAATAAAAGATAGTCTTTTCACATATATAATAATAATATAATAATAAAAATAAACACTACACAAGTATGAGGGCTTGTGTTCAAATCCTAAGAATTCAGGCATGATTGCTCACACCTGAATACCAGTGTTCAGGAGGTGGAGATAAGAGACTCCCCAGGGTGTGGTAATTTGTGATTTATGGAATTTTTTAATGTAAATCACCACTTAAAAGAATGAAAATAAATAAGCAATTATTTTGTGTCATTTTTATATCTTCTACCCATTCCACACCATGCATTTACTTAGTAGGCTCATGTTCCAAGGTGAGATATATATGCAAATGAGGTATGTTTCACCATCCAACATTTCACATTGTCAAAATATGTGACCTCATGGTGCATGTAAATGAGGTGACACTTCAGCAAAGTTAAAAGAGGAAAACATGGTGTGAAAAATGAATCATCACATGGTGAATACGCAAAACTAAACGTCAGATTCGTAAAAAAACATTGCAGCATAATTTCAGTGAAAGATCACCGTTTAGATTTTAGAAATTTACTGTAGTTTACATATTTCCATGGAATTCATCTTATAAATGTGCAAACAGAAACAGTCGTCAATTTATGCAATATATTCAAAATATTAAATTAATTTTACTGCAGAAGTCATTTGCTAGATTTCATAACACATAACCTTTTATTCAACAATTCAATATGGTGACTCTTATTTGTCAGGATATATCACATCACATGAATAATATCAGATTTCAACAAATGTATACATAGCAATTTATGAAAATAAGCATGTTTCCTATCTATAAACTGTGAAAGATATGCTGGTTTGGATCAGAAGTCCACACATAAATTCATTTTTTTAATGTTTGTTTCCTATTTAATGGCAATATTGAAGGTTGAACCTTCCTGGAGAATTGTTTTGATCGGGGTTCACTTAAGAATGTTATATCAGGCACCCCCTTGCTAGGGTTTGCAGCCCTCTCTGCATGCTGCTGTTTTACATCTACTGTGGCAGAGGGGGTGTTCAGATTCTGCTCATGCCGTAGTTTCCCTTTCCACCATGAAGCTTCGCCTTGAGACTGTAAGCCAAAATAAAACCTTTCTCCCTCAGTTGCTTTTGCTTAGGTGATTTATCTCAGCAACAAGAAGGTAACTGCAACAGAAAATAGGTACCAGGAGCCTATCAGATGTTTTTGGTTGAGTGTTTTATCCCAGCAATGAGAAGGTAGCTACAACAAAATACTAATTTTTAAGGGAGGATATTAATTTTATGGATGTATGTGCTTTGATGGCATAATATGTCAATAGCAATGTGTGTCTTCTAGGATTTGAGCAATTGCTCATATATCATTTTGTTAGGTTATCTATACATTGTATTACTTGTATGATATACCACCCTAAAATATTGCATCCATGTTAACTTAAGTAGTCTCTCTTGTACTCCTGTGTTAAAATTCCCCTCTCTTTTAAGCATATCTGGCATACTGATTAGTAGGACTCTTAATTCCTACATCTGCAACAATTAATTCAATTAAAAAAAGAAAAAAGGAAAGAAGGATTAAAGAAGAGAAAAATGAACAGAAAGATATTGTGTGATGGTCAACCTGACAGGACCTCATTCACCTCTGTGGGATTATCTGAATTAGGTTATCCTCTGAGCAGGCCTGTGAAGGGTTATCTGGACTAGGTTAATTGTAGTTAGAGGACTCTTCTTAACTACAGGGAAAGGTTATATGGGCTCGTGTCTTTGGCTGTATAAAGGAGAAAGTTATCTTAACACAAATGTTCTACTTGCTACTGTTGTGGGAATGTGAGTAGCTGACTCAGACTCGTTTTGTTTCACCATGACTTCCCTGGATTCCCATGGATTGTAAATAGAAACTCTAAACTGAAATAAACAATTCCTCCCTCAAACTGCTTTTCATCAGACATTTTTTCCCATAAAGAAGGTAAATAATACCTTCATGCAGTAGGGTACTAGATGTCAAGACGTTGTTAAATGCTGCACTCTATTCTCCTTAAATTCATATGCTGAGGACATAACATCCAGCTCCTTACAATGTAACCATGTTTCAAATGTGATCTTTAAATTGATAATTAAGTTAAAAATCATATCCTTAGATTTTGTCCTGATCCAATGAAAACAGAGATTAGGACAGAAAGAAGTACCCTTGGAGAAAAATATGAAGATGCATGGAAAGACAGCAGTCTAATAGGCAAGAAAAGAGCCCTAGGCAGTGGGCTTGGGGTCAGTAGTCAACTAATCCTGTCCTAAAGCACATTTTCATCTCAGAATCAAAGTCCCCACACTAGTGAGAAAACAGTGATTCTGTTCCTAAAGACAGTTGTGGCATTGGATGCTTGGAACAATAGGAAATTAATAGCTCTTTTGAAGGATACAGTTGAACCCATAAAAGGGTGAGATTCTCATAAGGTTTATTTCTTTGTTTCCATCAATATACTGTGTATTTGAATAATTTTTACTATCCTCTTAATTTCATGATTAAAGCTATTTATCTGTGTCATAATAAATAGTTAAGACTTTCAGGAGAGCCATTCACAATTGTGAATACAAATACTTAAAAATATTAAAGAGTAATTCTTTTTATTTCAAAAAGACAAAAAAAAAGACATTATGGTAAATGCCAATTCAGAAGAATGTGGCATATCAATAGATATGAAGTACTTTGAAGAAATAATATCTGTGAAAGGATTGTCCATTACTTTGAAAAGAAAACTTGGAATTTTCACAGATTAAGTAACCATTAGCAAAGGATATTGAATGCTATTGAGGTTTTGTAGAAAAATAAATTGTTTTAATTCATTTTTTTCCATTTCTAGTCTTTTGTTAATGAAAAACTCTATTAACTGTTTGTACACATCACTTTAAATTATATCTGTCTTCCCAGAAGAAATGTAAGTAGTTTATTTATTCATCCACATAAATTCATACAAATCCTAATAATTTAATAATGCCATAATATTTAATAACTTCATAATATATTTTATTTTCAATTGTAAAATATGTCTTTCAAATGCCACCTCTGCCTGATCCACAATTTTCAAGCAGGAGCTCTTGAGTTTGTTGTAGGTCAAAGCAAATTTGGGTGATTATCAAAAAGTGAATGCTAATTTTTTTTTTTGGATTTTTTTTAATATATATTTATTGTCCATAATGAATTACATTATTTAGTGGGCAAACCATGCGTTGTTATCCCGAATTCCCCAATTCCCCCCCTCCTCAACCAACCTTAGGCCGATGGATGAGATCCTGACAAGAGAGGAGTCACCACAGTCATATCAGGGAGGATCCATAGGGAACTCAGCAGACAATGAATGATGAACAAGGGACCTATAACCACAGTCATTCAATCAACACAGGAATGCTAATTTTTTTTATCCCTAAAGTTTTTACTTTTAATTGATAGTGCCAGACAAATGATTTTAAAAAAAATTCTTCCAAAGGTTCTAATGTGTGAAAAATCTTAAGAAACACTGCTTTAAAGGCATATTTTGTGAAGAATAAACATGTCTAAAAGAAGGGAATAGCTGAGAACACATTACAAGGTGACAGCAACCTCCTAATCATTAGGAAATATTTACAACATTGTAATTGTATAATAACGCACATCAAATAGTACATTTTATCAGGAACATATGAAAAGGGAAATTTTAATGAGTTTTTTCTGATTTTTAATTGCTCTTTCTATCCATGTCATTTTATTTATATTATGCTAATTCATTTTAATATATTATGAGGAAGTTATGCATAAAATGAAGAAAATTTAAAATTATTCATATGATTTTTTCCAATATTTGATTTTTCTCTGGCGTACACATAACTACACAGAATGTACTTAAACTTTAGAATCCCCTATTTATGATGAAGAAAATATTTTGAACTCCTGCATCTGTTACCATCTCACAGATGGCCTTTTGTGCTTTTTTCTGAGCATATTTATAATTATGAGTGACACTGTTTTTCCTGGAAAGTGGTAGGGATGCATTAAAACATTATATTAGAACTTGAATTGAAACATGTTCAGCCATGTTGGAGGCAAAAGCTGCAACCATACCCACCGTATTTGGTGCTTATAAAAGAGAACTATTTTCTCTAGTGTTTTCTACCACTTGCTGCTGAAACACTTGTAAATGTATTTAATAGACTGGCAAAGCATGGAGAACTCATCAAAACTAGGTCCATAGCATGACAATTTACCTTGTCCAAGATCAAGTATTAAATATCTAGTGGCACATGCATCTGGATTTCATGTGAGCTGTGAACAGCAGGAGATTGTGGCACTTCCATTCTCTCTCTCTCTCTCTCTCTCTCTCTCTCTCTCTCTCTCTCTCTCTCTCTCTCTCTCTCTCTCTTCTCTCTCTCCCTATCTCTAACTCTCCTTGCAAATAAATAAATAGATAAATAAATAATTGCAGAAAAATACAGTCTTAGTAGAATTACAAAATACAAAATATGACAACATTGAATCCTGGCTAGGGTATGGAAGAACATGATTTTTTCCATTGCTGTTATGTGTATAGAACATTATACCCACTTTGAAGAGAAATCAGTTCTGTATTATATTTCTTGGTATTTACCAATGAATTTAAAATAAGTATACACCAAAAAATCAGGATTTGAATGCTTATAGAAATTTTATTTATAATTATTCTATTTTGGACACAGCTGAGATACCCTCGAGTAGATGATGGAGAAAATACAATGCATCCAGACTACATTATATTATTTATCACCACAAAGACATGAGCTATCAAGCCATGAAAATACATGGAGGAAATGTAAATGCCTATTTCTCACTGAAAGCACAAACTTGAAAGCCCATACACTACACACCTGATTGTAAATACATGACATTCTGTTAAAAAAAATACAGCAGATTGAAAGAAAGTATCAACAGTTACTATACAGCCCCTAGGCTGAGGGGTAGGAGGATTGGATAGACACAGAAAAGGTGTTCATGAGCATGAAACTAATGAGTAGAGTTCTCTTGTGATGGACACCTGTTAATATATGTCGGTTATAACAGAGCCACCGTACATGAAGAAAAAACCTTAATGTTATATATGGACATTGAGTGATCAAGTTATAGAGGATTAGTTTCACCAGCTGGAGCAAATGCTTCCCTCTGGTGCACCTATAAGGGAGGACAGAGGATCAACTGGAGCTCTTGATCAGTTTCCATTTCTTTTACAGATACCTAAAAGGTGTGAAAAACTAAAATATTTTCAATAAAATAACATAATCTGAGTTTCAATTATACATCTTATCTCTGCTTTTCTCTTGGCACATTGTTCATAATACTGGATTCCATAGGCAATTTTTATCCAAGTATATGATGTACTTTAGTTCTACCTTTCTCTTTTTAAACTGCTTCAATTGACTGAAATCTAGTAACTGCCTTCTGTCTCATGATCATAAAATAGCACAATTAGATTAATTAATTCACTTTTCTTCTGAAATATGACATTGTTTATGGACATTTGTAAATTTCATGTTGTATCATAGAGATTTTAGTTGTACTGAAAGGCAATCTTTCAGCAAACTGTGATGGAAAGAGATAACTGCATAACTCCAAAGTATGCTTCAGTGATCACGGATTCAGACCCCAAATCCCGAGTACCTGCACTCAGTGTCATTGGTGTCATGGCCTTCACTTGACTGATTCATTTTGCTAAACAGACAAAATATTTCCCAGGTTAGTGAGAGATATGAGAAATGAGAGGTTATATGAGTTCCCCATGCAGAGTAGTTAATATGTTTGTTTGTGATTATTATCTCCTTATTAACTAGTTTTGAGATTCTTTTGGTGTGTGAGAAACTGCTTCAAGAAATTTCCACGAAGTTTTAGTGCCAAATAGATAGTTAAAACTTAATTCATCTCCCTCCCTTTCCCCTCTTGTAACTATATGTATATATACTTTTATGTAGATATACCTTTATATATTATACATATATATGTATATATAATAATGTATAATGTATAATATATAATGTGTGTATATAAAGAAACTAGTTAGTGGGGAAATAACCTATCATTTTTCCTCAGTGCAGTGGTCTCAAAGTCGAAATGCCATCCTGAAATTTCTGAGTACCTAGGCGTGCCAGGACATGTCATAGAGCTTTAGATCTATCTCTAATCTGGGGGGGATATGTGAGTGTTACCTACCAGGAGCCTGCATGCACCTCTTTGCCCTGATTAATCTCTTATCTCATACCTACTAGCCTTATGATATTTCTCTATCCATTATTAGGATGAACCTTAGGGTAGGCCTTTTAACTAGTCTTCTGCTTCCTTGTGCAGATCATAGGTGTATTCTAACTTGCTTATATTTTATAATATTCACAGTGAAGTATAAGAAGGGCTTTGTGAAACAGTGATACGATGATGTGCATTCGACCAAGGAGTGTGGGAGAAATGGATATTATATCAGTCCGTCTACATGTTGGACCTGTGTATCCCTGTGAAAGTTTCTGTGATGAGCAAGTCTTGCATATAAAATATGAAACAAAGCTATATAAGATGAAATCCCCATAATCCTTTTAGGGAAAAGAATTAGCAGTTGCTTTGTGTTATATTTTTTGATTTTCTCGGAGTTACTATAGAGACACATTGAGTTATATCGCCCCTTAACTGCTAAGTGCTTTTCAGTGTTTACAGGCTATATTTAAAGGAACGCCCCCGGTGAAATGCAGCTTCATTTAGAATGATATTTTACAATAATTCTGTGCCTGAAGGATGCTACAGGAATAGAAACACCAGCTCATACATGACTCAAGGTACATAAACACATATGGATGGAAACACAAATTTAGCACTGGATTTAGTTTTCCCTCAGAGAGCAGTTATTTTCATCAGCACACTCATTTTTGTTTCATACTTGATATGCAAGCACACACAACTTCCTGCGTGAATATAGAGATGCATCTGTCAAGAGGTAGGGTTATGAATTAGCTAAGGGCTGCATCCATCTCTACTCATATTTGGCAAGACATCTAGGTGGATATCTCTCTTACCTAATTTAATTTTATAAAATTCTCATATTTTACTTTATTTTTGAGGAGGTAGATCAGTGACAGTTTCTGGAATTCATGATAATTTGCGCATTGCCCCTTCCTGATTTGTCCTAGGAAAATTTGGAAGAGTATGAGTGAGTAATTGTAAATTTTAATTTCATAAATATAAGGAGAGTATCTTATTTTTTTATTAAAAACCCTGATCTAAAGAGTGATTTTAAAATAAAGAGCATGTCGCCATAACTTTGTGGTATGAGTCTGCCATTTGCTTTGTTCTAACTAGTTGAGGATGAAGAAAATACTGCCTCAAAATTTGATTCCAAGTCTCAAGCTACTTAATTAGGACAAATGCATGCAGACTACCTAGTAGGCAATATGCTTATTGCTAGGGATGCAAGGCTACGTAAGATACATTTGTTTTCCCAAGAGCTCACAGTACAGCAGGGAAGCAGCCAAATGAATGAATACACCACAATCTAATAGGATCAAGTGCCTGTTACAATAGTATCACATCTCTGAAAAGAGGTACCCCAGCCGGTCATCAAAGGGCAAAGCTGATATATGATGGAAAGCAACATGAGAGATATTAGAGGTGTCACAGAGAGATTTTTATTTCTACTTTTTTCTTTCTCTTTTTTTTTGTCTAGTGTATAGCAAGTAGTTTGTTCATAGAAAAGGGCTTTATGTCTTACAGAAGTGAGTGGTGGAAAAGCTCAAAGTCTGTGCTGCTTGTATCTATCCAGGCAGTGTCTGGTAGAGGACATGAAAGTCAGTGTCTCTCAGGGCAAGTGTGAGTTTGCAAGGCCTCCCGAGCAATACAGGAAACACACATGCTTTGAGATGAAGATCAAAAATGCCAAAATCAAAAATGTGTTCAGACCCTTGGGAGAGAACAAGAGAGTGTCACTCCCAACTATCACAGGGATGAATTGTCAAAGTTCAGGATAAAATGTGATGAGTGCTCAATTAGACTCCTGTTGTGCAAAACTATGTGTCTAAGGACTGGAGAGATTCACTTAGAATGTGAAAAATTTTTCCCAGGTAAATGTTGAAAAAATGCTTTCTGTGTTATGTGCTCATATTAGTCAAGTTTTCAAATCAAAGAAAGAATCTGAATCCTTCTCAAAATGACAAGGTTTGTTATTATATTGGCAGTCAAGATACAGCTTTTATATTGATATACAAGCATATTACTATATGCTGGTTTCATGATGAGCCGAAGGATTAAATGATACTTCTATATCATACCAGGAGTAATCTAATCATTCACATATCCAAAGAAATTCTTGCACTTGATACTTACTTAAGGAAAGTACTGAAATAATTTTCACATACTTAAACTTTATGTTTTCATGGGCATGTTTTATATTAACAAGTTATGCAATATTCTTAGCAAGAATACAATCTGGGGAAATGTATTCTAGTAGTAATGTCCATATGGAAATCAATGGGAGGTTTCTCACAAAGCTAAAGTAAGTCGCTAAATCACAGAGATGTACGTCAGTGTTTATTGGATAATTATTCACAATAGCTGTTAGAGTACCAACCCAGGTAGCCAACATCAGAGGAGAGAGAAAGGAATTTGTGGTATATCTACAGAAATGAAACTGTTATAGCCATAAGGAATAGAGTTATGTCTTTGAAATAAAATATATTGACTAGAAAAATCATGCTAAGTAAATTAAACCAGTCTCAGAAAGATAAATTTTCTTTCATAACTAGTTTTGAGATTTTATGTAGTCCTATACAGTGATCTATGTATAAAATAAAAGTAGAAATGAAATTTCCCATAGAAACAAAGGGACAAACAAGAAGGAAAATGGGTGAGAAGAGGAAGAGTGGGAGGTGTGGGGGGGAGGGCAAATAGACTGAATATACTATATTTATACAGTGTATTGAGATATGCTTAATATACTGTATAAATATTTTATAAAATTAAAAGAAATAAAAGTAATTTTATGATTGATTTTTTAACTTATCATTAAAAAAATCCATTATATTTCTAATTAGAGATCTTTTTTAAGAGGCAAATTTAGGCTATTCTTTCCCCATAATTGTTAAGTCTAGAGTCTGAGGAAAAAAAAAACAAAACTTTTAATTGGCAAAAAAATGTTTCCTTCAATATGGTAAGAAATGATGAGAAAAGGCCGAATTGGTAGCTTCTAATCTCTTAATATCAAAGACCCTATCCAAACAATCTTATGCTGCAATCATCATCATCAGTGAGAGAGTATAACGAGAAGGACTTTTGGGAAGATAATTAGTTCACAAAGTGCAGTCCTCATGAAGGAAATTGATACTCTCATTGAAGTGGGACCCGGGAGCTAACTTATTATCCTGCTGTGTGAGGATCTAATGAGAAGTCTCCAGAAATAAACTTTCAAGAGTGCCCTAGCAGAGCCTTTCTTTAGTGGGACCATGAGCTTAGATTTTTTTTCAAGCTCCAGAAGTGTTGGAAATAAATTTCCATTGTTTAGAAGTCGCCCTATCTTTAGTATTTATTATTGTGGGCAGAACAAATCTTTTTGAAACCATGTCAAGTCTGCTAAGCTTTGGAAGTAGACACCAAACAGTATTGTTCAAATTAAAAAGTATGCTACCTTCTCTGTTTCAACCCACTTACAATCCAAAATAATACCAAATGCCTAGCGATGTTTTTGCATTTTGCAAAGAGTATCCAAAAACTATGACAACATGGGAAGAAAAAGCCAGAACCCTGTTATGCTCCTCTTTTCTGTGCACTTTCCCTTCTTTCTGAACTGTGTACCTAGAAGCCATTTCCAAGAAACTCCACCCAGTGAACATTGGCACTACTGGCATGCAAAAGATGCAAAAAAAAAAAATAGATTTTTGTGTATCCGCCAGAGTTTAGCCAAGTGTTGTGCTCTCAAAACAGTCAGTCACGGAGCCCTGTCACCTCAGACAACATTCGTAAGATGGGCACCTTTTACTTCAGAAATGCTACCATCAATGACTCTCAAGACTCTTACGTCACAATTCATGACGACATATGACATTCCAGAAAAGCACTATATTTACAGCTACAGTTTTATTGAAATGAAAAGATATAAGTTGTACTGAGCCTTGATGAGTCACCAATGTAGATTTTTCTGTATCCTCTCTTGAAGTTATGTGGACACCGTGTGCACTACCCTCTCTATATGGCATGTCACAGACTGCTGTCATCCAGGAAGGCTCACCTGAGTTTTGGTGTCCAGAGAATTCCTGATGTTTGGCAGGATTACACCCTCAAACCTCCTGTTGAGACAGACTGGAACTGCAGGCTTCACTCTCCCATGTAAAAATCACTCATCTCCTGGGAACACACTCACTGATCTTAGTCTGAACATTATAGATCCCTAGACGTGATGTCCCCATAATATAGAGCACTAATCAGACCTGTTTTTCAAGAAGAATAATTCTCTACTACACGATGATACATTTAACTTAAAAAAGTGATAGTGCTTTTCAAACTCTTCTTTGATGTACTTTCAATGACCTTAACTCCAGGATGCTAAATATGAATCATGCATAATTAAACCACAAGACTTTGCTTTCACTGTATGTAAGTATGCATGTATGTATGCATGTATGATATGAAATGAAAATTACATATATATTCACCCATAGTTATATTTACAAATTTATTTAAACTAATATATTATTATAAATTTTCAAGACACTTTATGTCATATCTGTGTAATGTGCTCACCATTCATAAACACTATATATCTCACTTTCTGTGGAGATGGAAAGATAGATTGGAAGAAAGGTAAGATCTTACCCCTATTTATCAGAGGATTTTTGTAATTCTGACTGGAACATACATGGAAGCTTTGAAAAACATAAACTGCATGATTGCACTTTTGTGAAGGACCTTAATAGTTGTTATTTTCAAGGAATGAAAATTGAGTATTTAATGAATTCAAGTAATTTTCATATTAAATATGTATTTTGTAAACATGTGTTGGCTAAAGTAAGCAGTTTTTACATGCAGATATTGTGAAGGTATTACCTGAACCTAATACTTAGCTTATAAAGTAAATAGATATGCTTTATGAAAAGGCCAGAAAATAGAAAACTCTCAAGGCTAAATTATAGGTGTAGAGTAAACTTATTTTCTCTACCTATAACATATTAGTTTCCATACAAAATCAGAAAGATTATTAATCCTAGACTGAATGGTCTGAGCTATGAGAGAGCATGTGAGCACTTCATGTTGTTGGGCAGTCTCTCAACTGCACACTTCAGGCAGTAATATGTAGCCCCGTGGAGAACAGGTTTATATCTTTCTTCTACATGGAGGCTCCTCTAGTTACAGGTCTCTGTACCCCACCCATCAGCAGACTAGCAGCAATGGCTCAGTTCATCCCTTCCCGGACACCAACAGTCCTTTACACATTTTACCTCTGTTATCAGGATGCTGTCTTCTTAGGTGCACAGGCTTCATGACATCCATCACTGTGTTCTGTTTTGCACTCTGAAAGTATGCTAATCCCCATCCCTTTCCATCTGTTCTAACTCGATTCACAGTTTGTTGAATAGATTAGCAACACAATGATGACTGAGGAATAGACCTGAGGAATAGACTAAATGCAATAATTAATGCCTTCATATGGGTTTTATCAACAATGAAGATATATTCTTCAGGAGGAATAGTCATATTGCTTTTCAACAAGCTGAAGAAACAATAGAAAATCATAACTAATAAATATGCTTAGGTGGATACATCAATACATCAAACTAGATTTTTCAGAAAAAAAAATAAAAGAGATAATCAACATGACTTTTGATTTTCTGATTAATATGAGAGTGCTAGGCAGTACTATGGTTTTGAGGCTTAATTTTGACAGTCATTGAGCACTTGTGCTGCTGATACAGAAGAATTAAGAATCTCTAAGAAACAGAGATGTGGAATGGTAAAGTGAATATCATGTTCAGCGAAAGTTCATAAACTTTGTCCAAAGGGATAACAACTCATGGTTGGCCCACTAAACAATGTAACTCATTATGAACAATAAAGAAAAAAAAACAACACCATATTCTGTTCCACAGGGTATGCTACTTGAGAGCTGGAAATTGTCCAACATGCCACCTAGAGAGAGTCCTGGGCTGTTAACACAATGGAAAAAAGACCTAATAACACTCTACCAAATAGAATGGAAATAGTTTCTAGGAAAGATTTCCTGAAGTACAAGGAACTTGACAGAGAAATATCTTATTTTAAGTGTCATTGCTAACCTTAGGGGCCTTTAAGAGTAGATTATCTGTGAAATAACTGTGTGGTCATAATATATTTTTCATTCAAGCTCATTTATTTAACTGTTTTTGAATTGCTTAGTTTTAAGTTATAATTAACCTTTCCCCCCTTATTTTTGTTCTTTTTAAACCTACCTATATCTAGCAAAATGGTGTAGTTTTTTTCAAAATGGGTCACTCACTAGCAGTCATCAGTTAACAGAATATAATTTGATGATTATCTTACATAAAGATATATCATTACCAGTATTGTAGGCCTTTCACCATGAACATCCAGGAAGATCAAAAAGAACCTATTCTTGCCTTGAAGAGCTGACATAATATTCCTAAGGCATACTTGCTTTTGCAAAGCAGTAAGAGGAACAGAATATTGCAAGATATCCTAACAAATACTGCCAAAAGGAAATAGTAGGACACAGGATGTGGGGAGTGAAATTCTTTCCACTTCAATGGGGTGGGAAATAAGTCCAAAAGAGGGTGATAGAAAGGCAAAATTTTCAAATTGCAGTATGCTCATATATTAAAAGTCTCAAAAAAGGGATTAGAAAATGAAATCCCAAGATTATGCAACTCTAATAATAAAATTATTTTCCACTGATATTACTGAATAGGCTGTCATTCAAGTATCAATATTTGAAAACATTTTTATGTCAGAACATTTCATTAAAATAATTCTACTTTAATATAATACATATGATTTATTCACTGATTTCTATAGAAAACATGGAAATAATTTTCAAAGTAATGACAAGCCCAACAGCCCTTAGTGTTTTCTCTATATCTCTCACTGCTTTAAAAGATTTTGGGTTCATCTTTATGTAGACATAAGCCTAACTGTAAAACATTTATGAAATAAAATGTAATTTGGACTCAATACCTGTTCTCTGTAGTAATATAACAAATATTATGAAATATGAATTTTAAAAAGGTAGTTTGTATCCGAAAGCTCTGTATTACCTGGAGCTGTGTGTATATTACAGATGTGATTTAGTGAATACCCTCGAGATTCCCTTCAGATCACACAGTTATTACTTTCTACCTTACATTTACCTCAAGTGTTTTGCAGAATTCAGTCAATGTTTAATTTCTCCTTTTTAATTTCACAGATATTCCATTAAATAGTAAGATAAGTTGACAAATCACTTAAGATGATCAATTTTTAAAATGTCCAATGACAGAAAATTATCTATTACATTTGATATAAAATCAGATTCTTTATAATTCCAAGCATGGTTTCATATTTTTTATGACTTTCTGCAAAACCTGCTTGCTAATGATCTTGCAGGAAAATGTAAATGAAAATACTGGTAAACTATACTCTTTTTTGTTCATTTTCAAAGGATGAATTTTGTTCTTGGATATTATGATCCCTTTCCCATGCTGTTTTGTGTGGTGTACAAAACCTTCTAAAATACAGTCAGGTTAGATCATTTTTCTAGAGAAAGTGCTCTGGGCTAGTTCCATCCATGGAAATTCATATTAACATTCTGCCTGTTTGTTTAACCATTTGGAGATCAATATTCCAGAGCTACATGGAACCCATTTCAATGAAATATGAACACTGAGCTTTCCCACACATTTCCATTATTTCACTCTGACAGAATGTACATTTTATGACTTCATG
>PVHP010020253.1:0-30903 GCA_004024765.1 Zapus hudsonius | reverse complement strand
TAATCCTCCTACCTAGGCCTCCTGAGTGCTGGGGTTAAAGGTGTGCACCACCACACCTGGCCTAATATTGTTTTTAATGAATTAATCAAGCTTTCATTTGACAATATATTCATATTTCCAGTATTTATGGCAGCATATTTCTAATATATTTCTATTCTAATTACTTTTCAGGCAAACATATGCCAAGGAAAGTTTAGGTTTTAATTTTTTTTTTTTAATTATTGAGTAGAAACTTTGTGTGCACATGTCATGTGTTGGTACTATTCCTCTCCTCCCTGCCCCTATTCCACTGAGGGCCTTCCTCAGTGGGAGCTGGTATTCACCGTAGGGTTGTGCGTTAGGAGTTAGGAGAGCAGCAGTCATTCAATGTGTGTGTGTTGGGGGCAATGTTTCTGGATACTCCTTCCCATTCTGTGGCTCTTGCAATCTTTTTTAAAATATTTTATTTATTTATTTATTTGAGAGAGAGAGAGAGAGAGAGAGAGAGAGAGAGAGAGAGAGAGAGAGAGAGAGAGAGAGAGAGGCAGACAGAAAGAGAATATGGGCGCACCAGGGCCTCCAAGCCACTGCAAATGAACACCAGACACATGCGCCCTCTTGTGCATCTGGCTGTATATGGGCACTGGGGACTCAAACTCTGGTCCTTCTGCATTGCAGGCGAATGACTTAATCGCTAAGCCATCCCTTCAGGGCTCTTACAATCTTCTTGTCCCCTCTTCCACAATGTTCCCTGAGACTTGGTAGGTGAGTTTTAAGTCTATTTTAGTCACAGCACCTTCTGGATTTCTGCTTTGATAGTTTAGAGTGTCCTCTGTGTCCTGCCTGTCACCATCACCCTGGTGCAGGTGGTCAGGCTCTCTGTGAGAGAAGCACTCTTGCTTAACTGCCAATTTCTCTGTGGTTTCACCTGGGATCCTGTCTGATACACAAGAGGTGGCTCATGTCTTGAGAGACAGTCATCTCTCTTTTCAATGAGTGTCAGAGTGTGGACTCCCTGGGAATCCCCACTTTTGGTTCTTCCAGAGATGTTCATTACTTTATGTTCTGGTTAATCCCCACACATCTCTGTGATCTAACCTGACAAAAAAAAAAGTAGTTTAAGAGAAAAGGGATTTATTGTGTCTAAGCATTCCAGGTTATAGAGTTCACCATTTAGGCAAAGAAAATGTCTGTTCAGGAAGCAGAGAGAACCATCCAGAAGTGGGGCCCTGACATAAAACCCAAGACACATCCACAGAGATGCATCTCCTCCAGTGAGGCTCCACATGCTAAGGTTTCCACCCCTTTCCAACAGTGTCACCAACTGGAGACCCAGTTCTTAAACCCATGAGCCTGTGAAGGACATGATCTTAGCACAATACCATGACTCCATTATGAAAGCAAAGCAAGGAGTTTCCCCTTTCTTGTCTTTTTCTTTTTGTCTCTCAGCCTTGTTACACCTTATCTTCCTCAGATTTTCTTTATGATTTTAGCCAGGCATTACAAAAGTTTTTGCACAAATATTTCTAATTGATACCAAAATACATATATTTTTATGGATAAATTTTTTAGATTATATGTCATTGATCTGTTGCCGCACAACAAATGGCCCCCAAAATATTGGCTTAAAACAACAAACATCTGTATGTTTCTGTGTATCCCGAATCTAGATTTATCTTGGCACCACGGCTGTGCTTCAAGATTCCATAGAAGATGTTAAGTCGGTTGTCATCATTTTTAGGATCAACTGGAGAAAACCCAGCTCTCAAGTTGATTCAAGTGACTGTGGGCAGGCTATGGACTCTCCCTGGCTTGGGGACATTGAACTTTCCTTACCATCAGGTCTCTCCATAATGCAGCGTTTGCCAAGGCAGCAAGAGAGCAGGGGCCTCATAAGCTCTTCACTTCAGGAATGTCATTCTGTCTCCTTTGCCAAATTCTCTGGACTTAGAAAAAATCTATGGTTTAGGTTATATACTCAGAGGAAAAGGCAGGTGAGGACAGCGAATCAAATGTGGGCATCGAAAACATTATCCACCACAGATCTAAAGTGCACATGTGTTTTAAAAGGAATTGCAATTATTGTAGTTATTTATTTAAAATCTTTATTCCAACAGTATTTTAGAAACTTCCGAAAATTAGTAATTTTTATTTTATTTTTTAGATCTAATTAGTGTCTTTAACAAATTAGATCTACTTCAATAATTAATTTTAGATTTGAGTGTAGTTTTATAACAGATACTTCTAATAGCAGCCTAGGGAAGACCCAAAATTCAGTCACAACCTGGGCTACATAGAAAGTTCCAGGATAGCCTGGGATACATAGAAAAACTCTTTAATAGAAATTTGATTCAATATTGTAGATCTTTCAGGCATATTTTAAGTGCAATCAGGAGAAAAATTTACTCTAGTAAATGAGGTTGTATCTATTAGAAAGTCAAGTTCATTAACTATGGAATTTTTATTCAAAATGTATACATCTCAGGGTTTTGACATATTAGAATTGACTCACTAAAATTATGTGAAATTTTCAATTAATTTTCATCTGCTGAGCTCTATCCGTTTCTTCTTGCTTGTGCACTCCCTAAGAAAGAGATTTCCTGCCATTTTTATTTTTAAGCAATTTAGATAAAATTGGTCAAAATTACATATGAGTTCTATCAATGCACTACAAACTAAGTATTTTAATTCTGAATAAAGAGCCAGGCATGATGAATATTTGCACGATAGTCAAAGATCCTGTACTTCAAGGGAAGATTTCTCCCAAAAGAGAAATCCATATAGTGCACTAGGAGTATTTCCACTACATTAAAATTAGATCTGCTTGGTTAGCCACTATTTAGCATAATATGTAAAGCATGTCTTTAATTTTGTTCAAATATTTTTACTATTTTCCTGGTAATTAGGGATTTTCAGATTCCTCAAGTTTCTCTAGGGTTGGATATTCGACGCTCCTAGGATTTCCGTTGGAAGAACCTGCAAAGGCTGGAGGACCCAGGGCAGAGAGACATGATAAAAAGAAGCGCTGTACTAATGCGTGAAGAAGCACTGATGATAACACAACAGTGTGGTAGGCATTTGAAAATCTGAATCATTTTTTAATGGAAGAATTGATACATTCACTGAGATATGCCATAGCAGAGAAAGGGCTTTAGGCTTTCAAGGTTGGGATGCTGTAAAAATGGAGACATCTGGAGACAATAATTCCTTTCACTAGATTTATTTGAACATGTCTGTGTAGGGCTGTCATTGGGGCCATCCTCTCTCCAGGGATAAGGTATTCATCCTTTCCAGGTATGTAGAGAGGTAGGGAACACCTTCATATGAGGATCTTATTCTCTAATTTCAGGCAAATATGGGAGGGCTTTTGCTTAATTGCTTTCAGCTCAAAAAGCTCATGTCAGTGAGGCCTATTTTATTTTTTATTTTGTTTTCATTTTTATTTTTTAAAAATATTTTATTTATTCATTTTCAAGCAGAGAAATGAGAAATGCAGAGAGAGAGAGAGAGAGAGAGAGAGAGAGAGAGAGAGAGAGAGAGAGAGAGAGAGAGCCACCTTGTGGGTCTGGTTTATGTGGGTCCTGGGGAATTGAACCGGGGTCCTTAGGCACTGGAGGCAAGTGCCTCAACAGCTGAGCCATCTCTCCAGCCCAGTGAGGCCTATTTTAGTATGGGGTATGTTCAGAATCTCTTCAGCTTAAAGAAATTTTTTATTACATATGGTATTTGACATCCTATTTAAATACCTTCCATTTGATAATTTCAGGCAATTTTCTCTAGAGATGTTTGATGAATAGTTCTCTGTCTCAGTAAGGCCACATTAATCATTAGGCATATTTAGGCTATGACACTTGCATTTGGCATGGACACTTGCTTTGCTTACATATTGTTACAAGTTATTAATTTATTTTTGCCAGCTTGTATATAAATGTCTCACTTACTCACTGGTTCTCAAATTAGTTGAAGTTATATTTGGAAGTGATTTTTCTTTAAACCAGAGAAATTACCTGTCAAAAGTTTTCTCTTTTCTGTCTTCCAATCCTTTCAATTACTTAGATTACTCCTTATCAATCATTTTTCTGTCCTCCTTAACTTTCTAGTTATTTATTTGGAGAAAAAAGTCTTCAGTCTGTTCAAATCTAGACATATTTTAAGTTTTATTGACTTTATATGAAAACAAAATATCATAATTGTTTTTAGGCAGTGTTCTATTTTGCAAAATAGCTTTTCTGATCCTCATTGATCAGGGCAGAAAAGTTGACATCGGATTATTAAATTTAGCACAGCTGGTCCCTAATCTTTCAACATAAAAATTTCCTCTTAACAATAGTGTGAAAAACAATACACATTCATTAGAAAAGATACTTTAAACTTGAATATTTGCCTGGGCAATGATAAGCACTTCTGTAAGGCTGTGAGTAACAGCTCCCAGTCACCCTCCTGATCACAAGAATAAACAATCAATACTATACAGCGCTGTGTCACTACTCCCCAAAGGTGAGGCGTTTACAGGCCTTAAATGCATTTCAATATGTGATAGTCTCAACTTATAATGGTTTCATTGGGAGAAAATTGTGTTTTAAGTTGAGGAATATTTACATTTGATTTTTATATAAATAATTATTAATTCAAAGACTATTTAGATGACTAAATGAAACTTAAATCCACCCTTCAATTTTTTTTTTCAATAATTAAATTAGGCCCAAGCTCACTAGATATAGGAGCTTGACTAGCAAATGAAATTAGGGGAAAAGAAATCTTCTGAAATTTCGCTAATTTTAAAATAACTTCAAGGGTTAAGAAAATCGCATGTTTTTATATAGGTGAAGTTTATTGAAAACTTTGGTTTAGTAATTATGTCGGAAATTGCTGTAACATGTATCATCATACCTTTAATAAGGTCTCTTTCACTTGAAACCTAGTAACAGGTTGGGAACAATCCTTCACCATGTTCATGAAGTGTAAGTTCTTGTTTTTTGAATTCATGCCTATGGTCTCTGGGGAGTTCTTTCCAGGAGCTGCTAGGGAGAATGAAGTGATTTCCAGTTGGATAATGAGGGATGGGAAACTGACCTATGGTAGAGCTATTTTGAGGCTTCTGATTTAGTGGCCACACACTTAACAACCCCAATTCCCTCTTCTCTGAATCCCAAGACCAGAAGAAAGCCACAGGGCTAAACTGTCTCTGAAATGCTTTTGTGTGCTTTTATGCAACTTCATAAATTTCCAAATGTGTTGTGCTCAAACCAAACCGAATATATTTCTAATTTACAATGGCTGCTCTGTGAGATGGTGGCCAGTTTTCTGTGCAATAAAATGGTACATCAAGATTTGTAGGCTGTTCTCATTGTGAACACAGCACATTGGGACAAGCATAAATGATACCATTAAAGATTCATTCCACAACCCTCACTGGAGTTCTATACAGCTACATGGCATTACTTTTAATATAGATTTAGAATATATTTTACTTTTCTTTCATTTTACAGCTTAAATATTTGTGGTCTGTTTGGTTTAGCACCTGCTTCTGTGTTAATCTTTCAAGATGGAATACCTCCCATAAAATTCCTTCTCAGCTATTTCTCCAGACCCTCATTAAGAGAGATGTTTGTGAGACTTTCCTTAGAAATAACTGCAGCTCATCTCCTGGACACACCACCTTCTCTGAATCTAAGATGAAATACCAAGCTAACCTAAGTGGCCTTTCTCAAATCATTCCAGGGTTCATACCATTCATTTCATGCTCATATTAAATGAAAAAAAAAGGTTGAACATCAAAGTCATGTGCTGAAAAAAAGCTAGAGTCATAAATTTGCAATATTAATAAATTTGCATTTGACAAAAATAAGGGGCTGATTTCAAAGTCCATGTAATTGACTTCATGCTTTTTGTGCTGGCAACTATTCCCGAGAACTGGATTTGCTCTGGCTGTACCTCCCCAAGGCTTCGTTATCCCAGAGCTAACTGATGCTTGTCTAAGTACGCCCCATGTCAGAGAATTTACATGTTTCAGATTATGATTCCCTGCCAACCGGACTTGGGAAGCACCTGGATTTAATAAGTTTCAGTGCTGTAAACACTGTTAAACCTAGTAGAAATTACTACTCAGCTTTCTTCCTGATTTTATACTTAAAGATGCTTTTGATCATTTGGGGGGTCTCAGAATTCCATGGTTATTTGATTAATGCAATTATTCAACCAAATTTTTAAAATGAGATATCTTCACAGCAATATATATATATATATATACATATATATCATTATATTTATAATATATATATAAAATGGTCAATACATTCTGATAATTTTGATGCCATTTTTAGTGGGTGTATATGTGATGTATTCATGTGTGTGCGTGCATGCTCACACACAAAGGCCAGAAGAGGAAGTTGAGGGTTCTAACCTATCATTTTTCTTCTTTATGTAAGACACAGTTTCTCACTGAATACAGAGTCCACACCATTCTCTGTTAGACTCGCTGACCAGCCAGCCCAGATGATGCCCTGAGTCCACACTCTCAGTGCAGGGCTAATGGGTATCTGTGCTCTGCCTGACAAATTTTATGAAGGCACTGGAGATCGAACTCAGGTAATCAGCAAACACTCATCCACTGAGACATCTCTCAGCACTTAGATCTCTTGATGACCCTCCTTGACATTCATAATTAAGAAAAGTTGCTGTATTTGTTTCTCTTCAGCATGCATATTAATTCTACAGTTCCTAGTGCAAAGAAGCCAACCAAAGCCCAGTGCTCTCTTTTTAAAAAAATATTTTATTTATTCATTTTCAAGGAGAGAGAGAGAGAGAGAGAGAGAGAGAGAGAGAGAGAGAGAGAGAGAGAGAGAGAATGCACCAGGGCCACCACCTTGTGGGTCTGGCTTATGTGGGTACTGGGGAATTGAACCCAGAGCCTTGGGCACTGGAGGTAAGCACCTTAACCGCTGAGCCATCTCTCCACCACCCCCCTCCCAGTGCTCTCTTCATCTGGATGTTGTAGTATCTCCTTCACTTCTTATCTCCACTAGATTAATAACTGCCTCATTTTTATTTTTAAGTACTCACCCATTCTTCAGTCTGTTGAAATTTTTCTGTTAAACTGAAATTGCCTTTGTTCATAGAACCATGTAACTTCCTAATTTTTGACTCAAATAGGCAGTTTTCAAATCTGTTTTCTTTTCATTTCAATTCTTTCCTCTTCCTTCTTTGTTTTAGATGTTGACCTTTCCATAGAAACAAAGAAAAAGAAGAAAACAAATACTTTGAGGTTGCCTCAGTTGCATCTTGATTACCTTTGCATCTGATCATCCTGACACTGTTTCCTTGAAATCATTATGGACAGTTTTTTTGTCTCTTATTTTTCCCCAGGGGATTATGTAGGCTGATGGGCTCTCCTATCTCTATCACAGAAAATATTCTGAAATCTGAAAATCGCTTTTCATTTTCTCTTGGCAGTCATACATATGCCTCAAAATCAAAATTTCAAAATTAAACTCATCTTCTCTGAAAAACATCTTGTATTTTACATTTTGTACCCAAACCACACATTTTTTATGTAAGTTCAGTTATATCATGGAGAATTCTAATGTATTCTATGTTCTTCCCTTATCAAATGTCTCTCACAGGCGACCATGTATTATAAACACAAACGCTTTCATTTCTCCCCTTTCCCCTCTTCTTCCCATTACAGAGATATTTATGAAAAAGACCTGTATGTCTTCAATAAAGAGATGCAAGAAAAGAAAGTAATGCTGCAACCTTGAAGGAGAATTTCTTTTCCAAGTAAAGAGTTTTTTCCCCTAAAATCATGCAACTGAAATGATGCGGTGAAAGCACATTATGAAGAATATTTGCTTTACTTAAAATTAACCCATTGTAGAGGATAAACATCCCTGCAAAACAGCTTCAGAACAATACCAAATATTTGATTAAGTATCTGGGCGTTTTAATCTAGACACCTTGAGATATAAAACTAATCATTTCAAATGAAAGTAGTTTCTTAGCTTCCAAATAGATTTGGAAATTTTTTGGAATTGATCGTCATGTTGCCATTTGTAATGAATTCCCTAGTTGTACTGAGGGTTCAGGGGAGAGGATACAAGGGTGAGTCTGTAGGCTAAGTGGTCTATGTCTTTTGCATCTTTGGCAAACCTGATTAATGAAAGCATGTGAAATTATTGGTGTCTGCATGAGTGACTCTCCCTCTCAGGTGTTCAGAAAGTGGTTGACTAGCAGTATCCTGGGAAGAATTCTGGGTGAAGAATTGAACATTTTAATAACAGGCTGTTTGGCTCGTGGCACAGCGTGATGCCATCAGCTTTGCCTATAGAAGTGGCTGAGCTCTAGGGCAAACTTCCCTCCCTCCAGATCCTTAACCCTCCCAGCAGCAGTCCAGGGGAAGGAAGACCCAGATATTGTGGCTGATAATGATTCTGTCACTAAAGCCCCAAGGGAATGCATAGTAGGTCATCAGCAACTACAAGTAAACAAGGAACAGGCTGAAAACAGATCCAGTCAAAGAAACACACAGGTTGAAGGATGCCTCGATGATTACATTCAGCCCATGATTTTTTTGTCAATTTGTTTGATTTCCCTTTTGTCCTCTTGGCAGTTGAATTGTCTGCTTTTTTTTCCTTCAAGCTGTTAAGGCCTGAGAAAGAAAACAATGTAGGCATTTTAATTAACTTAGGTAGAGTGTTTGCTTGAAAAGTAGTCACTCTGAAATAATGTGGCCTCCTCTGCATGACAGCAGCAGTTTCTAAGAGTCTACTGGAAGAATAAGGAAGCCTTAAGTTTAAACTAAAAGTAACATGACAGTTACAAGCTCCCTGCTCATGCTGTGTTCAAAAGTTTCGTCTCTTTCAATTTCGCTTCTTTTTAGAATAAGTAGGGAGGAAGGGAATAAATAATATTTTGCAGAAGGTTTCCTCCTGCGGGACTTCGCCTTTCTGCAATGAGCTACTGCACATTCCCGACTCAATGGACATAACTGTAGACCTCCGGGGGAATGTTAAAGAAAAAGATTGCCAGAAAGGTGGCACTTGTAGAAATAGTGGCATGGTGTTCGCTCATTAGCCTCGGCTGCCACAGAGCTGTGCCTCTCAGAATCCCTCTTAAAATGCTGCAAGTCAGAACTGGGCTTCATGAAAGAAAGGTGGAGATGTTTCACTCAAAAACAATTTTTTATTCTCTTGCTACCTGACCCACATCAGCAGCAAAGAATCCAGAAAGCACAGAATCTAATTTCCTTTACTTAGTGTTTTTGGTTTTCCCTGCTGCTCGCTTCCCATTGATCCATGTGGTAGGGCCTCTTAGATGGTCTTCAATGATCCTGTTTCCTAGGATAAACAGCCTTGAGTAATTCTGTCCCTTGTGCATGGGCCAGGCTTGGTAACTCTTTTCCAGTTTAAAAAAAAAGTAGCAAAAATGTGGATTGTCCCTACAAAGACTGAGTTAGGAAAAGACAGTTTCCATTTTGAGAAGTCTCTCATTTTCACTAGTTCACTATTAAGGGAGGCAGTTACAATGTGCGGGAATATTGTCTTCCACACAGGCAGACACAAGAAAATCACATACCTGCCCCAAAAGCAGCGAATATGGAGGCCCATTGAGAGAACACTCTAAGTCTTCAATCAGCTAAGAGAAGTGTCACAGCCCAGTGAATGGATTTCAACTTCCTGGCCCTCAACAATGCATCCAGCTAAGCAGTGCCTGGGATTTTGACTCCTCACCAACAGATTCAATATTCTAATAAATATCTCTGGTTTGAAGTTGCTAAATTTTGGGACACTTTTTACTTAGCAATAATATAGCTAATGAATATTGCATGATATTAACATTATTTTCTTAAAATTTGCAGGGTGTTTGTTTCTACTTGGCCAAAAAGGAAGAGTCAGTGTGTAAATATCCATTGAATTGCCTAATTCTACCGCTTCTAAAATTTAGATTATTTCCCTATAAAGAAGATGCCCATTTTACCTGTGATAGTCACATTTTTCATTACTGTGATAAATCCCTGACAGGAACAATGTAAGGGAGGAAGGATTTATTTTCTCATTCCAGATGTGTTAGTCCATGGTAACAAGGAGGATATACCCTAGCAGAGAAGTTTATGTCATAGGGATTCAGAAATTTTGGGTTTCCTCACCAATATAATATGCCAATGCACTAATAATTTTGGGGTGGCTCTGGCTTCTTAGTACTTATTTATTATTTGAGAGTTACTTTTGCAGCTGGGGAATTGAACCTGGATCCTTAGTCTTTGCAGGCAAGTGCATTAATCACTGAGCTATCTCTCTAGCTCCTGGCTTTGGATGACTATATTGTAAATTTGAAGAATGAAATCCACAGGCCAGAGGATAAGATCCAGACAGATATTTACTATACTGTAGCACTTTAGGAGGGAAGGCTTTAAGAGAAGGGGAACTCAAGGGAAGGAAGGATGACAGAGCTCTTGCCCTGGGAGGCAAGAGTGGTTTGAGAAGCCCTCCTCAAGACTCAGGGTAGGTTTTTTTTTTTTTTTTTTTTTTTTTTTTTTTTTTTTTTATTGAACCCCATGGGTGTTTGGCTACTTTAGTATATAGTCCTGACATCAGGTGTCTTGAGTAAGAATTTCCGGAAAAAGACAATCTTCCCAGAAACATGATTTTATGAAGAGCCTTCTTAGAAAGGAGTAGAAGGGCTGGCTCCCTAAGGAGGCATAAGTAAGGAAAGGCCAGACCCTTCTGATGCTTGTGATCTGTAGTAAAGTGAATGACCTAGATTTTTCCATATAGGCACAAGGATAATTCTCACACTTAACCAAGAGAAAGCAGTTGACTTTGGGGCCCTGTCACCCCTAAATGGCCTCCATGATGGCCAGAAAGCAGAGACAGGGAATGATTACACTAACTGTTACTGTCCCTGACACCTCTTAATTCCACCTGAGTGCACAATCTCTGGGAGAATGCAGTCCACATTCGTGGTAGGGCTTACTACTTCAGGGAATCTTCTCTGGAAACATCCCCATAGATTTGTTTTATTAATCTTTTAGGTGTGTCTTGATTCAATCAGGCTGCTAGATGAGACTTAGCATCACATGACTCATTTTCACTTCTTCCTTTCAGCTTCATGATATTCCAGATCCCTGCTTTACTGGATATTGCAGAGTGATGTCTTCTTTTTTATTTTTTCCCTTTATTATCCATAATTGGATACACTGAATGAGAGAATAATGTGTTGATATTCCCAATTCCCTGATTTCCCTCTTCCCTGTCCCCAGCCAGCTGGGTATCCTCCTCCATGGGCAGTATGGATCAGTCCATGGGGTTGTGAATAGCCTAGGAGTCAACCCAGTTACACCCCGCTTTGTATGTTGTTACTGAGGGGGGCAATGTCTCTGGATATTCTCCTCCACCATTGAAGCTAGCAGTAATATTGGTCTTATTCCCAACAGGTTATTCTTTTATATCCCCTCTTCCTCACCTCATTTCACTGAGGGTCCTTCTCGCTGGGCTTCTTGGTATCCTCTGTGGAGCCATGGACACATCAGTCAGTCTCAAGACAATGGTTCAGTATACTCCTTCCCACCCTGTTGCTCTCACAATTTTTCTGCCCTGTCTTCTACAATGTTCCCTGACCTCTGTTAGGCATGTTGCAAGATTCCCTTAGCATCAAGCTCTCTGCATCCTCTGGGTGTCTAGTTTGATGAGCTTTGAGTCTCCTCAGTGTCTACCACCACCTCCCTGGGTGAGGGTCTCAGGCTGCAGTGAGAGCAGCACTTGTGTTTAAATTGTCACTTCTTCTGGAATGTCTCCTGGACTCATTTGAATTTTCAAACACACAGAAAATAGCTCTAGGGTTAAGGCTGCAGAAAGGATAAACATGTGCCAATGAGCAGAAGGCTGAAATGCTGGACACAACCATGGAATGAAAAGGAAACAAGTTCGACTTTGAACTGATTCCTTTCATGGTGGCAGAAGTGTATTGTGGCAACGAAGTTAGTGAAATTTACATAGTGCAGTTAATAACAGCTGGCATTTGTACATTCATTACATTCTAATCATGTTATGAGCACTAAAACTGAGACGTGGAACATTATCATCTTGTTTATAGATGAGGAAATGAAGGTTAGGAAGGTGAGGAGACTTGGTTCAAAATCATACAGTAAGGAGCAGGTTAAGAATCAAGCCTGTTTTCCTTCCTGTCTTAGAGTTTCTTTAAGTGTAAATTCAGTGATTTAATTTGATAATATGGATTTGTTTGGAATTGTTTTCAGGTTGTTCTTAATCATTCCTGGATTTCCACATTTGTTCATTTCTAACATCACATGGTCTGGGTGAAGTGAGTCCATATGTGAGGCTTATGTTGTCCAATGATATCTCTATGTTGGATGAAGGGATGATCTAATTTCTCCTCAGTATTAGGAAAAAGAACTGAATATTGTGCTATGAGACCAGAGAGGCAGAGCGTGGGAAATCACATTCTCTCTTTAATGGCAAAATTTAAAACCTAAACAATCTTTTCAATCAACATTATATGCCCTTTGAAGACAAAGAGCAACAAACGTATTTAAACAGGTCTGTCAGTTCAGAGACAACTGGCCTCTTTGTTGTCTGAGGATTTTCATCCCCAAGAAGAAAAAAATATTCTATCCTGAAAGCTTCCTCAGTAAAGCATTATGTATCCTGTAAAATTCCTGGACTTAAAACCAAAATATATCACTTTTATTCCTGGCTCCCCCAGAATGCTGCTATGCATTTTAGACAAGTTACTTAGAATCTCTTCTGTAAAACAGAAATTATGTTTAAGGTACATCAGCTCTGTAAGGTTAAAATAAAATCAGAAGAATAGATTCCCCCTTGAAAACCAACACATATTTTAAATATATGAATTATTCTTATTATAACTTTATAAGTATAATTGGTACTCCTCTGAATCTGTGAACACCTAAATCATTCTGAAATCAGAACAGGAAAGCAGAAATCCTTTAGTTTTTGCCAACTGTACTATTTGAACCTAAACATAAATATATAAACAAAATGTTTTATTTAAACTGTGGAGGATGATTAACCCTATAAAACACATTGCCTATTTGAACACAATAATAGAAACATTCAAAAGAGTTCATCTACACAGATATAAAGAATAGGTAAACAAATGAACAATTCAGCAGATGGACTTGTGCTGCCTTAGTGGTTTCTGAGAGGAGGTGGCTTTATTCTCACAGGACACTTCCCTTGTCTGGAGCTATTTTTGATTGTCTCAGATAAAGAAGTACTGGCATCCAGTGGTTTCTCTAGAGGCGGAGGCCAGATATGTTCCTTTACCTCCCACAATAAAAAGGGCAGCCCCACACAAACCATTCTCTCAAGTTGTCACTGTACTTCTGCTTTCGATGACCTTGGGTGACATGTGCTCTTGAAGATTAGGTGTTTATCTTGCCATCGCTTCCTAACCACAGAGTCTGTAATGGCCATGATGAGTACCCGGTCCGTGATCCCCTTCTTCCCTCTTCCATCTAACCTAAGGGCCTTATCTCCCGCATCCCCAAAGACTACTTATCCTTTTATGTCTTCAATCAAAATTTATGTGGAACCATCGCAGAAACTCATAGGACACCATGGACTGAAAGCCATTAATATGCTCCTGACAGCAGCTGTAAATCTTCATCTCATCTCCTTCTGACAGTGCTAGCTGAGGGATTTCAGGAGCCTGAAGGAAGTAGCCTCCAGCATCAAAATCAGCCGTCTTGGCATCAGCTGAAGTGATGGAGAGGCAGCGCTGGGTTTGGAAGGCATGGTGAGAGCTTATCTCCTGCGGGCTGCACCTCGACTTCCATGGATAGTTTTTCTTACTTTCAGATGTCTAGCACTTATTTTGCTCCCAAGACCTGTCACCATGTATAAAGGCCATTTTGTGTAACAATTCTACCACTTCGTTGATGAGTTTTAGAATGAATGTCCTCCCCCTCCCAATACATTAACCATTATCATGAAGAGTTTTTTTCATTTACATTATTTTACTTGGAAATATTTATAATCATACAGCAAAACTAAATCTGAGACAATAGATGTTAGCAGTTTAGATATCACTAGCTTATTATAAAAGGGAGACAGAGACATTATTTATATGATGAAGCATTTCAGAATTTCGGTGAAACAGGCAGCTTCATGGGATGCCATTCACCAGAGAATGTCGCCATGTCTAAGTAAGAAATAATCCTTGTCATGTACAAGTACTTTGGTGTCTCCATATTCTGGGAGAACTTTCTCTCCAACTCTTCCACTAAATTGTTGAATCTCTCCACCCCTTCCTTTAGAGCCCCTACCCCACTGCTACTACTCTTGCTTGCTTGTGATACTTTTCCTTGAGATTTTTCTGGAAGCAAAATGCCACCTTGGGTTACAGTCTCAGCTGCACTCCTTTCAACCAACTCTCTGTCAAAGAGCAGAAGGCACTTTCTAAATGTTTGTCCCACCATGACTGTCGCAGCCTTGCCCCAGACTCTGCTCTAGTGCAGCCGCTCTAAGGAGACCCAGCAACCCAGCAGCTAGATTGTTTTTATGCTGATGACATATATTTTTTAAAATTATTGTCCATAATTAGATATATTATACAAGCAAATCTTGTGATGGTACCCCCAGTTCCCTCCTCCCTGTCCCAATCCACTGGGGACCCTCCTCGGAGGGCATAGTTCATCAGTCCCTGGAGTAGGGGGTTATGAATTTCGATGACAGGGGCATGAGTGGAGCCTTCCATAGAAACCCAGTGATCTACAGTTTATATTCATAAAGCCAAGGTACGCTGTGGCTAGGCACTATGCTCTGGGGAGATAGTGGATGAATATCAGGCAAGTTCTCACTGCTTCCCTCCTTCACTCTGCATTCATGCCTGGTGAACAGGTGCAGGGAAATGATCCTAACTGCGCCCTCTGTAGTTTAATTTGTGAGGAAAAAAGCATCGGCTTATAAAAGATAATTAAATACTTGGGGACAAATAATGACTTATTTAATCATAGGGGACGAGGTGATTATATGTCTAATAGAGGTTAATAACAAACACATGGCTTCCCTGGCATATGCAAAGTCAAATAGCACGGCTTGTCTTCCAGATCCCTCTACATTCAGGACAAGGGTACAGTCAGTGATGATTTTCCTGATTATGTTCTTTACAAGAAGTTGCTATGCAAAAGAGTCACTCAGCCACTTGACCCATTCAAGGGTAGTTCTCTGAATGTCAGAGAGATCAGAGGAAGAAGGATTAATAGTTTTTTAAAAGAATACTTTAATCAGATTAAATGAGAAAGAGACATTTTGGCAACTGTATGTACTTCTGAAATTTACATTTAAAGGGTATACTGTGTAATCAGAATTCTAACAAGGAGTCAACATCATTCTCCCAGAGAAAAAAAAAATGACTTTTTAACATTTGTTTGCTGAAGCTGAGCAGACTTGAAAGAAGATGAGAAGTTAGCAATAAATTCCGTGTCTTACTGAGAGACTCAGCAAACACTGGATACCACTATCCTAACAAATCTTAATGAAAAGCTAAATCTACCTGTGAACAGAGGGGATTGATTGAGAATAAATTTACTTCATAAAGACAAAAATCAAGTGGTCATACAGTACATTTTTGTTGAGTGTGGGGAAGCTTTCTCATTAAAAAGGAGGGAACCCTCCTGTACCTGATCTTTCGTGGAGCATGATGGTTCTGGGAAGACTTTGTTCCTAGCGGCCTGATCCCATGTTGGCAGCTAGAGAAAAGGCAGGAATAATTGAGACTTGGAGCTAAGCACGCCTCACCTTTTGTATAAAAGCTGTTGGTTTGAATGAAAGTGGTCCCAAGAGTTTTCCTTCTCTGCATTGCCCCCAAAGAATTAATTACAGAGTTCTGCTCAGGGGTGTCTTTGGAAAGGAAAAGTGCATCCTTTCAGGCCTGTGTGGTCTCAAAAGCATATCTGTGGTTAAAATAGCATATGGAGAGCTCTCTGCTGCTCCATTTTAGAAAAAAAATATGGACATTGGCCTGCAAAACAGTTCTAAACAAATAATTTAGCATCTTCTCTGGGCTGGAGAGAAAAATGTCAATCCAGAGGCTATTGTAAATCATCTGGGTTAGAGGCTTGCATGTATTTTAAGATTCAAAATATTAGGAAACTGAAATCTGTTTGTTTTACCGATATCATTACCTTCATTGAAGGAGCACAGGAGAATTTTTTAATGATTCTACATTTAAGAAACATAAGGATCTTAGTATTAGGGTAAATGTTTTTTTTAGCTGTGTCGTATATAAAACTCTGTACTTATCTATACTGAAGGCCACCAGATGAAAATGAAGTGGATAAGAAAGCTGATAATTAAGCATGCATGGGGCCTGGGGTTTAGTCTGACTCTTTCCATTTTGGTAACAAAGTGCCCAGCAGGAAAAACTCAAGAGTTGAAGAAGAATTTATTACTGCTCAGGGCTTCAGAGATTTCAACCTATCATGGTGGGGCAGGTAGACAAGGGGACACAGCTGGACTTCTGGTTTCTACTTCCCTTTTGTTCCATCCAGGGATGAGGCCCTGAGATGGAGTCTAATATATGCAGGCAGATCTTCCTTCCTTGGTTAATCTGGAATCACCTTCACAGACATAGCCAGGGGAAACCTTCACTAATTTCCTAGGTGCTCCTCCATCCAATTAAACTGGCAATCAAGATTAACTATCACAGCATGGGTTAGCAAATCTATACCCATTGCCACTGCTTTTAGGAGCAACTTGAGGAATTAGAAGTAAACAAGGATTAAGCATCGCATTCACTGAGACCAGGTTTTAGAAAGTACTCTTAATGGAAGGCAAAGTGTGTGTCCTAATCCCGAGCTCAGAATTAGCCAAATACTTGCTCTCACTCTTAGACTGCTTGGTCAAAGCATCAAACATGGAGGGGTTGATCTCCAAAGGATGAAAGATAAATATTGAATTGTGTCATGTGTGCATATTTACTATTTCCAAATTACTAATTAAACATAAACAATTTCTCTAGAAGTATGATCAGTCCAAGTGGCTGAGGGGAAGGGCGGGAATGGGCTTAGAGCAATATCCTCATATTAAAGTGTATTCTTTTAAAAATTAATTATTTCAGCTATTGCTTATATTCCAAAATATACATGGGTGTGTATAATCTCTTCTTACAAAACAGAATATTGCTGTGCAAAGGTAATATTTTAGTCACAACTGTTAGAAGTTTCGGATCATCAACAGCAGCAGCAACAAAGCTTCCCCAGGAATTGATATGAAGCATATGATGCTATATTTAGGGAGTTAAACTGTAAAATCAATAAATCAAAGAAAAGTAAAAGGGCTAGAAAGATGGCTCAGCGGGTAAGGCACTTGCCTCCAGTGCCTAAGGCCCTGGTTTCAATTCCCCAGGACCCACATAGGCCAGACCCACAAGGTGGTGGCCCTGGTATGCTCTCTCTCTCTCTCTCTCTCTCTCTCTCTCTCTCTCTCTCTGTTTGAAAATGAATAAATAAAATATTAAAAAAAGAAAAGTAAAAAAATGCAAATTGCCATAGAGGAACTCAATCATAGTATTGAATTTTTCAGTATAAAGGTAAAGGTAGAAAAGATCTGCAAGAGACTAGTCTAGGGAAAGGGAGCTGAGAGTCAGAGGACACAAGGAAGATTCCCTTTGCTGCCTCTTCTTTGACGTCTTAGAAGAGGAAATCTTACTCAGCAGACTGAGGACCGTTGCCTCTGTTCCTACTCATCATTTCATTTCTTCCATTCCCCTGCCTCTGTTACTTTGCTTCTTGAGGATCTTTGAGTGTTGCTACTGCTTAGTGAAATATCGTCCTGCTCATGAAACAGGAGGTTTGTTTAGTCCTATGGAAACAATTTCTCTATGGAGTCTGATTTTCTGTTCCCTCTACAATATCATTAATCATAGAATGCAGAGATGAAAAATGCCAGGATCCTAAATTGTGTGATAGTTATATTTTTTTGGAAATTAGTTGATGATCCTCCTGTCTCCTAGGTCAGTTTTTATGAGCCTGGCTAAGGAGTCTGGCCCTGGGAAGCACAGCCACCCATTAGCATGCTGACCAAATGGCGAGAGAACGTGGCGGCGAAGTAGGTCACATGATCAGAGTAATAATTAGACTATGGAAAATTAGATATAAAAATCATATTATATGTTGATTTCACAAATATGGCTGCATAATTACATGGGCATCATTCCATAGAATTTACTAAAACTTCTAAAGCATTCACCAAATGTTGTTGCTACAAAAAATTAGAGGAACATAAGGAAGCATGATCTGGTCATGCAAATTAGTGAACATAAGGACACCAATTAAAAATTCACAGACCCGGAGATCATTCCCAGGTGTCTCAGAATTATTGGGAAGGCTAAACAGACATTAGATCTCTATATTAATGGAGGTTTAATGCACAACCGCACTTCCTACTGAGCCCCACTTAAAAAAAATCACAGTTTTAAATTATTATAGAACACATTTCTGTTTCTAGTTAGAAACTCATTTACCAAACTAAAATAGATGAAGCAAGAAGAAAAATTATTGAGAGATGACATGGGGTTAAAGAAAGTAATAAAGACATGGTAAGGAAAAACTCAAATGAAAAAAAAAACAGAGAAAACAGTAAAAGCATAAATGAATGATGTTATCTACATTCATTGAACTCTTATTTATGTTATATACCATAGTAATTATCTGTGAAAATATATGTATGTATGTGCATACACACATATATATTATATAAATATACATATTTATGTATAAAATTATTTATATATAAAATTATATTATATAATTATATATTATAAAATTATATATTAAATATATATTATATTTATATATATTTAAGGATATATATATATATATATCCTTAAATTTCTAGTACCTTCTAAGCTAAATCTAAATACCTCAATTTTACAGACCAGGAAATTAAGACTTATTAAGGATTTTATTTGACCAAAGTTACATTACGACTACATGGAGCTGTATTTGTATCCAGGTCTCATGAGCTTAATGCTACATTTTTTACACAATATGGTTAGAAACTATACAAAGAAATGGACCTGTATTTGTGGCTTATGGTCAAAGTGTCAAATTCATGTGTATGCAAGAAAGTCAACTTAATGATCAGACTGACAACTGGACTTTAAGCAGTGGTTTGAAAGATGGAAGGTATGCAATTTAGTAGCTAAAAAGAGTGGTTTCTTTGTTTTGAAAAGTAAATACAATTTATCAGAGCCATTTCAAGTAAAAGCAAAATTTGGGAATAAATTGCACAAGATATTTTCAAGTTTTCCGTCTGTCCTTGAAAACTCTTCACAGGTCATCTAGATGAGATCGAAGAAACAAGCAAAACATGTCACACTGTTTTACAGTTCTGGAGCTCTTCATAGTGTGCATGGACTCTCACACACGTTTTCCACGTGGATTCTGCTAAGTAGGTCTATTGTTGGTATGCACCTCATTAAATGAGACTGCGGTACTCAGGGATTATACCTGAGTTTTGGTGTCATCCAGGTGAAGGCAGACTTGGGGATTCTGCTCATAGATCACGTCTCGAGTAACTGAATCAGTCCAGGAAACCTGATGGACTCATGTGAAATCAGCCAGGCATTGTGATGAAAACTGAGAATATTATGTAGAAAACAGATTAATGAGCAGACTTGGAAGAAAGGAAGATCCCTTCTTTGTGACTGAGTTGTGGAGATTGGACTCACCGTACAGTTACTACTCACTTTGTCTCCATGCTCTGAAGACTAGATGCTTCCCTACATCGTAGGCTTATGGGATTACACATGGGGTAAGATATAATAGCTCTCTACTTTTCTAGAATCACCCTCAAAATATAGGATTCTCGAATAGGCTTGTTAAGAGCCCTGGCTTTTCTAATCTCAACTCTACCACAAAGCATTAGTGTGAAAGTCATATAATCTTTCTAAGCCTCACATTATTTTTTTATAAATAACCCAAGTGTGAAATGCTAATGCTAATTGATATTTCTGGGAGGATTGCATAGCATAATTCATGGGAAATGCTTTGCCTAATAATGAGTAATAATAATCTTTAAAAACCTGTTCAATAACAAATCGCTGCTCTTTCTTTTACTGTAGCATGAAAATAGCTCTTAGGACTAAGTGAGGTCTCCAACGTGGCACACTAGAAGCTGTGCCTGCACCTGGAAGTCCAGAAGGATCCTAGAAGCTTGCCTACTAATACAGGTCCATATAGATATCTCAAAAAAACACAATTTCAGCGTTTCTAAATTTCATATCATTTCCCCCTCTCCAATGGGTCCAAATCAAGTATGTGCTTAAAGGAAGTCATCTTTCATTTTCTCCATGAACAGTATCTGGTAGCTAACTTCTCATTGTTAGTGCAGGTAAAACCTTCCCCATCCTTCCACCTTGGCCATCACAGGAATTCTTCCTTGAGTTGCATGCGATTCTACACCTGACTCTATGGTCAGCTACTCTTTCCTCTAAAACGCTGTCCATATTACTTTCACAATGGTTGTTTTCTGACCTAAACATGCAAGTGTCATTCTCTACCTCTTAACTTGCTCTCTAAGCCAACTGGATTCATTCAGAGTTTCTCACATCAGCCTCTGCCCTAACTTCAAGTTCTCAATTTGCTCTCTCTTTCATGGCCTTTCTGTCCTTCTTGCCCATGAATCCATGCCATACTTTGTGCTCTTTACAGTACTCATCTGCATCTCTCCAGCAAGCTCAACCTGACTCTCAGACCAGCTCAAGTATCTGGTACTCATGGAAACCTGGTCCAGCAGGGCTCCCTATCTCTGCAGGACACTTCTGTAAAACTCATCACAATGTACTATCTATGTCTTTCCTGTGCTGCGAGATTATGGGGATGACTGAAAACAGGGACTTACTACTCTGGAAGTCAAAAGTAGTGTCTGACAACTATTAAATCCTCAATAACTATGTGTCCAAGTCTTTCAGTGGTAAAGATTCTTCCATGAGTAGTTGCTACCTAATAATTAGTACAATTCTTGCAAGAGAAATGATTTAATAGTTTTGATGCTCACTTAGGATGAACTAGTTCATATGTGAAAAATTTGTATAGAATTAAAAATTTTGGCATATGTCTACCCTCACTGCAATCAAGATAACTAGTCCACTCATTACTGTTAAAAGTTTTATTTGAACCTTTCCTAATGGTTGTTTCCTATCTCAAATCTCCTGACAGTGATCATGTTCTTATTGCAGGAAAGATTAACTTTTAGAATCTGATATAAGTGGGTACATACACTGTACACACTTTTAGTCCTTTTCCCACTGGCCTTCCTGAACTGGGGATTTGATCCTACTTGTTATTTACATCACCACCCTTTCTTTTTTATTTCTTACTTTCATCCCATAAAATGTAATATACACACAGACCAAAATTTGCTTGTCTCTTCACCAATTGCTAGACAGTTGAGCTATTTCTTTGTTTTAGGAAAGCTGGTATGAATATTTGTGCATACATTTTTATCTTTTGATGATTTCATCTTTTTAAGAATTTGGAATACAATGACTAGATCTTATGATAGTTGTATATTTAACATTTTAATATATTCACAGTGATCCTCCTACCACAGCCTCTTGAGTACTGGATTAAAGCTGGCCCAATTTACAAACATTTTTTCTTGAAGATTATTTTCTCTAATAATGTCTACCAAATAATTAAAAAACCACGTTTTGATGAAGTCCAAATTTACCAATTATTTTATCAGTATGCTTTTATTTTTAATCTAACAAATCATTTTTAACTAAGTCATAATAATTTTCTAGGTTTTCATCTGGACATGTTGTAGCTTTAGTATTTTATACTTAGTTCTGATACTGATAAGTCTTTTAAGATAGTTTTGGAATATATCAAAATGATCAGAGAGTAGAAAAATAAGGATACCATCACAAGATTTGCTCAAACAATGTAACTAAACATAATGGTACCCAAAGTTACCAGATGTGCATACTGGATCTGTCCATGGGGCAGGAGGTTATGAATTGTCCAAAAGGAAGCCAGTTTTTCCCCTTTGTGTGTTGTTGCTGAGGGGGTCACTAATTCTGAATATTTTGCCCCACCATGGGCAATATTTCCACCCCTTCTTCTGCTCAGTCCCCTGAATCAATTTATTCCATATATTATCTGATTTTGATATTTTTTTAACTTGCTTTAAGGAAGGAAAGAAATCTGTTCATTCGTGTTCATTCTTTGTTAGAAGCAGAAGCCTTTGGGTAAGATGAGATAGCATGAGGTCTATCCCTAAAACAGATTTAAAGTACACAGTGCAGTATTATAACACAAAAGTAGATAATGCCCAGTTAACCTCAAGAAATCAATAATTTTCTTATGTGAACTTTTATAGGCTTTTAACAACAGCTCCCACCTGCCCTTGACTGACCATGAACTTTCAACTTTCTGCTTCTTTGAGTTTAGCTCATAGAAGTTTGGTTCTTTGCCTAAGTGGCAACAGGGACTATTGTCCTTCTGTGACTTTTAAATAGTGCTTCTTAAAAAAGAATCAATTTTATCAAAACTCACATTTATTATAGCATTATGGAAAATAGACTAGCATAGGCAAAATTATAAGAACATGCAAACTAACCTTCAAGAAACAACTGCTTTAAGGTTTTATTTTAGGGCTATCTACACTTCATATGAAAATTGCTTGTAAAAGTAAATCAGTTGATTATTTTCAAATAATATTATAACTCACTATTATTTGATAATGGGAATATTTTTATATGATTCAATAATTTCCTCCAATATGATATTTTATGGCTCCAAAGCAATCCATTTTATGGACCTACCAATAAATTATGTTCCATAATTATGAATAATTATGTGCTATAATTTATTGAGCCAATCACTTACTGTTCAGCATTTATGTTGTTTCTGATTTTTCACTGTTATGAACAGTGCTGTGTGATCTTTCTGGCAGATAAGTAATGTTTGCTATTCATTATAATTTCCTTAATACATTCCTACAGGTAGAATCACCAATTCGAGAAAGTTGTAGAAAAATATGAGGACAAAAAGCAGAGCACTGAGCTGCCTTCCTCCCTAGATGCCAGGCTACCCTGCGTGCTCTGTTCTTAATCCACTTTTACATGTAGCATCTTGATTTTTATCGTAATCAATATTCCTGACCTTGATGGCTGGAGACTTTCCTCTTCCTTCCACATGGCATTTCTTTATTCCTTCCTAGGATATCTAGGCTAGTGTTGTGAAAACAATGGTAAGATATGTCGTTACTGCTGGTTCTGTCTTCATTGCAGTTTAGGACTGAACAGCTGGGCTTTGGCAGTTTTCTCTTTCTTTCTCTTTTGGTTCTTTTGTTATGTCAACTGTCCCTTATGTTTAGTTCTTAATACCAAGTTTGGGCCTTTTACCTTAATCCCACATTTCTTTCCTTGTCATGCTAAATATTTATTTTTACTTTTTATTGTCAATGTCCTTAAGAATAGACAATAAACCATGATAATTCCATCCCACCGCCCCTATGTTCTTCCTCCCAAATGAGTCCTCCATTGGATCCCTTATTTCCAATGAATTCCTCTTCTATTTTAATGTCAGCATTTTTCTCCTACTATGAAGGTCTTGTATAGGTAGTATCGGGTACTATGAGGTCATGAATATCAAGACTATTTTGTGTCTCAAAGACAGCATCCTAAGCACTCCTCCCCTTCCTTTGGCTCTTACAATCTTTCCACCAACTTTTCTTCAACAGATCCTGAGCCTTGGAGGGTGTGATAGAGATGCCTCACTTAGTACTGAGCACCCCAATGTCACTTCTTCTCAGCACTATGGTGAGTTTTGATTCCCTCCAGTGGTCACCACCATCTAAAAGGAGATGCTTCTCTAACTAAAATTGAGAGTAGCATTAATATACGGGCATAAAATTAAGTTTTTAGAGACTGGTTTGTGGGCACAATATATCCATATAGCTAGATAGCAATAGTAGTTACTCCCCTAGGGCTCATGACCTCCCAGCCATAGGCTTTTGACTAAGTCTTCAGTACGAGTCATGCGTTCCCTTCCATGGAGTGGGCCTCTAGTCAAGTTAGAGAGCGTCTGGTTTCTCCCATAATAGATTTTCCACTAGTTTATGAGTTGGAACATTTGGCCTGGCTGGCCAGCCATCATGATTTCAGGGTTCACTTCTGGTTACAGCATTGATGACCTCTCTCCCCTAAAATACTACAAGCTGCATTGCTCTTTCCAGCCTTCTGACAACTGATTAATAAGACGTTTTCCAACTCAGCTTCAGCTTAATTTCCCAGTGACCTGCAGTGCAAGCATGTTAAGTCTTCAGCAATAGGGTCTTACCACTAGATATTTTTATGATGAAACAAAATATACTTATATCTTAATCACCCACAAAACTATTTGGGGCTTCAGAGACCTGAATCTGAAATTTAAAAGCAATTTAAAATACAAAATGAAATAAGTACTATATCAAAAGAAAAAAGAAAGTTCACCTACTGATATGATTCTTAGTATTTGAGAATTCTGATATGGACTTTAACATATTAGGCACGTTTGAAACATCAGTGGGTATGATAGCACAACTAGAATCTAAGGAAGCCTGTATGTAGGGTTACATATATATGTATACATATATATAAATATGTGTGTGATTATTCTCAAAATATCATGATTATAATAGTTAAAGCAAAAGTACAATTAGGGCTTCAGAAGGTGGCTATAATTTGATCACTTCTTTTTTATATGGAGCAAAATGTATTCTAGAAAGAAAGGAGCCTTTTTTGAGATCTATTGCTGCTTATATTGGCTCTCAATTCTCTTTCCATTTTCATTCTATTTATTGAATGCTGCTACAGCTATTCCATGATAAGCATAATAGACTCCTTCATGTATCTCCAGTGGCTAATTTGTCATCCTTGGTACCAATCCTTAGTCCCTAGATGACTTTTGCTTCTATTCCTTTTACTTTGTAATTCTCCCACATCTCTTCTTGAAACATATGAAGTCTTCCTCGCATTCTAGCCTGCTTCCTCAGAGAATTGTTAACTCAGATGGAGAATAGAAGTGCATACACACAAGCATTGTTTCTTAGCAGTTTTCAGATTCAAATTAGATGTTAGTGGCCATTATAACATTGTATTATTTCCAAAAATCTATGTAACTTAGTCATACCAATGTCAGAGAAAAAGAAATACTTTAGATATGGCTATATAATCATTATTATTTTTTGCCCAACTCCAAATTTATACATGAAACTATTCTTACATTGATTCTTTCATTTTTCACCTTATTTAAAATTCACTAAAACTAGTAGTGCAGTCTTCCAAAAATATCAAAGTAAAGTGATATTTGACTTTAATAACTCTTAGAAACACTCTATAAGAGCAAGTAACACAGCACAATGTGAAATTGTTTCACTCTTTCTTGTGAATCCATTTATAAATATCTGTTAAGTTTTAAGCCCCTAATCAACAGATTACAAAGCATTCTGATCTGTGGGGCTGCCTCTACTTAAGTCATAATACATCAAGAAAAGGAATTAAAAAGTCATTTTTATATGAATTATTTTTTAGGTATAATGTGCTTAAGCTCTTTAAGTAAATGAATTACATGTATTTGCTTGGTCTCATGCTTCTCATTCTTGCTTAAATGGCAGAATATTTGTGATATAGGTACATTTTATAAATTGTCCCTCAGTTCTGACATATCCAACTTATTGACACAACAATTTATTGAGGAAAACACATTTATTGGATTAGTTTTCATTGATGTCTCTAAAATTTTGACAACTATGTACATACATGTTTAATACATATGTACATATTGCCTTTTATAAAGATATTTATTTATTTATTTACAAGTAGAGACAGAGAGAAGAGAAGAGGAGAGAGAGAGAAAGAGAGAGGGAGGGAGAGAGAAGAATGAGAGAGAATGGGTATTCTTGGCTTCTAGCCACTGCAAAAGAACTCCAGATGCATGTGCCACTTTGTGCATCTGGTTTTAAGTGGGTATTGGGGAATCAAATCTGGATTGTTAGCTTTTGCAGGCAAGCTATCTCTCCAACACCACACAATACATTTTCTTATCTCTGAACTCACCATCTTTCCTTCATCTCGCCCTCCCACTGAAACCCTTCTTCCCTTTAGATCCCTATCTTGGTTTTCACCTTTTAAATTTTATTTTTTGATCATTGATTTCAATTAAGGTTGTATCCATAATGATGGGTGAGAGATTATTTATTGGATGCAGGACAGTCCTTCAGTAGCCTCTTCCTAAAGGTCCCTTTCAGCAATGATTAGTTTCCCCAAAGGTCCTGATTTGCCCCCTTTCAGCAATGATTAGTTTCCGCTGATCATTGACTCTGAAGTGTCTCATGTTCCCTCCGTCATGTATGAGGAGAAATATGCAGGCTCAGTCACAGACAGGAAAAACCATCTACTGTGAGCTCCACAGCCCCACTTCCTCCTGCTCTTAGATTCTTTCTGCCTCATCTTAATGTTCCCTGAGCCTTGGAAGGTGTGGCTTATATGCCATGTTCAGAGCCAAGCACAAACTACTTGCTTATTCTTGGCAACTGTGTCAAGTGCACATCTCCTGTAATCACCTCTGCCCTCTGCATAAAGCAACTTCTGTGTTCAAGGCTGACAGCTCCCAATCTATGGGAGCAAATGCAGCAACACAGATATTTGCAAGGTAGCTTGACATACTGTCCAATTAGCATTTTTAAATGTTCTTCTGTTTCTCCTTTTCTACACATCTTGACAAGGTTATATTGAAGATGGCTGCTCCTTTCTTTGAAGTCTTTTAGGGTATCCATTTCAAATATGAATCTTCATTCACCCCCAACCACCAGCCACTATCTAAGTCAAGCCGGAATCTAGTCTTTATTTACACGGAGACTTTTTGAAAAACTCTTCTTGGTAAGTCTAACAATTCCTCAAAAAACTTTATTATATTTCAAGCCCTATTGGAACACATGCCACCTTCATTCTCAACATCTGAGCCAAATCCTAGGTACGAGGGACTCCATTTCTCCTGTGGATTTAGGATTCATTTCAAAGTAAAGACCTATAAGCTACTAATTAGTTTTAGAAAAATAGAGAATTTAAGGATGGAAAAGAAGAGCTAGAAAAGTTATAAAGTTTTGATTTCATGTTTTATCTGAATTTATAGTGAAGATTTCATTTAAAGAACTGTCTTGCTATATGATGATAAAGCCGACATAAGAAACCCTCAAAAATTGCACTCTGAAAAATAACATTTGTTAAACACTTCCATTTCATTTCCCATATTAATGCTTAGCTCACTGGATACTGCTTCTATGGAGCATGAGTGGTTATAATTTGTTTTTAATATTGAATAAATAATTATTTATTGGATGAATAAATACATATTGAATAATTATTTATCAAATCAATAAATATTAAATCAATAACTATTGACTAAATAAATAATAAAGAATAAATACTTCTTTATTTTTGTTTTTTAAGGTAGGGTCTCATTCTAGGCCAGGTTGACCTGGAATTCACAATGTAGTCTCTGGGTGTCCTTAAATTTATGATAATCCTCCTACCTCTACCTCCCAAGTGCTGGGATTAAAGGCGTTTACCACCATGCCTGGCTTGTGCTTTGATTTTTGTGATGAATACGAGGCTTAAGGATCTCAAATAACTTGCCCAGCATTGCATAACTTTAATGTAAGTAAGCTTGGTTTTAAAACCCAGACGATCTAATTCAGGATACTGTCCTTCTTTAGCAATAGTCCTATCTTTAATGTTGGCAGTAAGATAATTATTCTTCTAAGAAATGCTTTGTTTCTTTGTTTAGTTAAAAAAATCAAACAGTGTGGTGGTTAGGCACTAGATTCAGACTTGTATAATAATTTTATTTTGCATTGAAGTAACAATAAAAGAATTAATTTCTATCAAACATTAGCTCAAAATGTGAGCCATAATGCTTGAATATCATCAAACAAATCCAGTGTTTGCATCTTTATTTGAACAAGATAATCTCCTTTCTTTTCTTATTGCCAAAATGGCAACGTTTAAAATTCCATTATCACCTATTGTTGGAATAAAGTATAAACCAACTCAGAAAAGCCTTTCACTCTGTTTATTTTTTTACTGATTGAGAGTTATTAGTGGCTGATCTCAACTTATATTTTGATCATAATGTACTTACTGAAGTATAAACAAAAAAGGCCTTCATCATACACAAGATAGCATACTTCTTAAAAATCAGTTACACTATCGTATTTTTTTGCTTTGAAAAATAATTGTATATGAAAGCTAATTGTATTAAGTAAAGAACTTTTTTGCAGTATAAAAGAGCTCCCTACTAAGGTACCTATTTTCCAATATTGTAAGAATACATTTTATGTTACTGGAAAGATGAAGATAGTTGCATAGTCAGATTCCACTTAACAGAAGAATATTGTTTAATATGTAGATGATGATCTACATGCATGGCTTTGTGTGTGTGTGTGTTGAGTGCAGTAATTATGCATATTTCTCATTAAACCATTATGGGACTTTATTCTTTGTACAAAACAGTAGAAGACTTTTAATTTTTGTTGTTGTCATTGTTCTGTAGGTAGTAATAGAATTTATGGTCAATGATATTGCCATATAATAAACCAGAGATGAAAACTAGTTTTATAATTTTAGAAAGGAATTAGGTAAGGGTTAAAAAAGAGGACTGTAAAATTTTGGATAGGTCATTCTGAGACAGTCTACATACCATTTCTGTAGTAGAAAAATTAGAGATGCTAAATGAGCTAAAGGATCCATCACTGAAACTGGTGAAAAGAAAACGGGTTTTCTTTCCACAGAAGATTCTGTAATTAACCTAGGAGACTCTATGTGTCTATAAATTATGGTGGTACATTGCTGAGAATGAGTCAAAAATAAGACAGAGGGAATGGCATTTCAACAGTTTCTGAGATAAAAGAAGATGACGTGTAATAAGCCGATGAGTGGGTCTCATGCATGAGAATTCTTGTCTTCCTTTATGTCATAGTATTTTACAATTGGAACCCCAAACTTTTATTGAAGTTCAAGCTATTATGAAGATGAAACACTGAAGAGATAGGCATTTGTCCATTTTAATCATATACAGAAAAGAAAGTTTAAGAAAATTGCCAAGAAAGAATAAATTTTCAATCCAGCAGGAAAATTCAGGAAATATCCTCTCTATCTTAGAATTATTTTTTTCCTACTGAGCTGCAAAGATGAGAATCTTTAGTATGTAAGTGGATCACTTGCTACTGAAAAGCAGTACTATTTCAGAAGTAACCATGTCTTTTCTATCATGTCATTTGACATTTGATAGCTAACAATCATACTGCTGAATACTAAAGAACTGTACACAGTTTAAAGACCATTTGTTACAATGAAGATGTTCCTTTTACCACTAACGGAAGTTATTTTTGGAAAAGAATGTGTGGCCATTTTAAAATTAAGAATTAATACTGTTCAGTCCCTCTATCAGCAGATTCCAATAATAGTATTTATTATTTCATATTCTTTCTCTCCTCTCTCTCTCTGTATGTGTGTGTGTGTTTGTGTATGTGTGTGTGTGTAGAACCTCTCATGCATCAAACTATGTGCTATGCCTTGGAAAAATAGAGTGAATGAGCGTTATCATTCTACCTTCAGAAAGAACATGGAGAAGGAAAGGAGGAAAGGAGAATATATAATATTATGACAAAGGAAGTAAATATTTATAGGAGACCCTTGCTTAGGCTTAGAGACTTTTTGGAAGTTGATAACTTCAAAAAACTCTAACCAGATGACAAGTATGAGAACAGTTTTGAGTGATAGTCAAGAGGCAAGAGATAGTGCAAAAACCTGGAAATTGAAAAACATTTATGTTTGCTGTGACCAAATGTGCACAATGACATGAATACACTTTTACACACACACACACACACACACGCACACACACACACACACACACACACACACACACACTAAATATGTTTTAAAAAGGGGATGGGTGATACTGAATCTTACCTAGCATGTTTAAATCCCTGGATTTTACCCCTAATGCCTAAAATCATAAGGAAAATAAGGTTAAGGATCAGAATAAAAGAAAACAAGAACTAGCAAAATTATAGAGAACTTATTCCCTATGTATTCTTGTATCATTGGCTGAAAATATGAAATGATGTGCCCACTGTGATAAGCATGAAAATTCCTCAAAAAGTTATCACATAATGCAATAATCTACTTCTGGATATTAAAAGAATTGAAAGCAGGGTCTCAAAGAGATAATCATTTCCCCATGTTAAAGACAGAATTAGTCCCAATAGCTAAAATCTGGGTCCACTGATGAATGTATAAGCAAAACATCATATTTGCATAAAACATTTATCATATGCAGTCTTTATGAGGAAAGATTTTCTGTTTTCACGTGTCTTTCTATGTCATGTGTGCATGCATATGGATGCACGTGTGTGGGAGTGTATGCAGCAGTGTGCATGCAGGTGTGTGCACATGTGAGTGGAACCCAGAGGTCAATATTACCTATCTCATTCAATCACTCTTCAGCGTATTTTTTGAGAGATGGGCTCCGAATGTGGAATGCACCAATTCAGTGAGATTAACCAGCTGGTCAGCTTCTGGAATTCTCTTATCTCTACCTCCCTAGTGCTGGCACACTAGGTGAGTAAAACCATGGCAAAAATATATAAGTAATGGAGACCTAAATTCAGATGTTCATACTTTCATAGCAACTTACCCACTAAGACATCTCCATCAGAACCAGGGAACAAACTTTTGAACCTTGAGAAAATTATGCTAGGTGGAAAAAGCCAGTTACAAAAAGACAAATATTGTGTGAATGCATTAATATGAAATAGCTACACCACAGTCATGGAGACAGAAATTAGAATGGTTGTTGCCACGGACAAAGACTGAGGAGGTGTTTTTTTT
>PVHP010020252.1:0-30882 GCA_004024765.1 Zapus hudsonius | reverse complement strand
AAAAACCTTGAAGAGCTGGGCATGGTGGCACATGCCCTTAATCCCAGCACACGGGAGGCAGAGGTATAGGGGGTTCACAGTGATTTAGAGAGGCCAGCCTGAGATTACCTAGTGAATTCCAGGTCAGCCTGAGCTAGAGCGAGACCCTACCTTTGCCTGCTTCTCTCTCTCTCTCTCTCAAATAAATAAATATATTTAAAAAGAGGAAATACCATTGAGGTTTAATAGGTATTTTATGCTCATGAAGTTTTTGCTGTTGGAAATTTGAATAAAACTATCAACATTTTGTAGTATATCTGTGAGAAACTTTCTGAAGCTAATAAATTTTCTAATTTTCATTGAAGTTGCTTAAAAGAATTCTCAGAAAATGTCTTTTCTACTCCAACTGGTCTCATAATAATAAATAAGATCTGGATTCTATTTTATAAAGTACTTCTTGGATGCCTAGACCATGGGTTAATTACAGTAAGAATGACTTCAGTGACATATGCTTCTCAGTGAGTGGAAACTGTGGTTTGCTTTCTTGTAGGCTATGGTGGGGAGTTTAACCAACAATGAATAGAAGAGATCATGCGACTCAGAAAAAATATGCTTAACTTAATAAAAGCCTCACTTACTTTGCTTGTTGTAAACTTATGGACAAACAATATACCTTTATGGAATATATTACTTAAAAGGCAAGTAAGGCTGGGCATGGTGGTGATCCCTTTAATCCCAGCTCTCAGGAGGCCAGAGGTAGGAGGACTGTGAGTTTGAGGCTAGTCTGGGGCTACAGAATGAGTTCCAGGACAGCTGGACCAGAGTGAGACCCTGTCTCAGAAAAATAAAAATAAAAAGCAAGACGTGAGAGCCAGGTGTGGTGGTGCACATAATCCTGGAATTTGGGAGTCAGAGGCAAAGAGGATCGGGAGTTCAAGGTCAGCCAGGGCTACATGAGATCCTGTTTCAAAAAAAAAAAAAAACAAGAAAGCGCCAGGCAGTTAGGAAGCAGAAGTTGGAGGATCTTTGTGAGTTCAAGGCCACCCTGAAACTAAGTAGGGAATTCCAGGTCAGCATGGGCTAAAGTGAGATCCTACTTCAAAAAACCAAAAACCTAATAAAATTAAAAAACAAGAAAGCTCCTGGAGAGATGGCTCAGCAGTTAAAGGCACTTGCTTGCAAAGCCTAGTGGCCTGGGTTTGATTACCCAGTACCCAGTAAAGCAAGATGCACAAAGTTACAGAGGCAAGAGGCACCCATTCTCTCCCTTTTTCAAGTAAATTTTTAAAAAATCATTTTTTTTCTGTTTCTCAAGAAAGGGTCTCGCTCTAGCCCAAGCTGACCTGAAGTTCACTAAGAAGAAGGAACAGGTCTCTTCTCTGATCTCCAGCAAAGAGATTGCAATGGCCTAAAGACATGTCTACTTTTACTTTCGGGGTCCCAGTCACCCTAACTGCCTCATATGTATTCCACTGTATATCTATATTAAATATACAAAAGTATAAAGACTTTTTTTAATGGCAGACTACTAAAAGTTTAAGCTGCGTGTGATGGTACACGCCTTTAATCCCAGCACTCAAGGAGGCAGAGGTAGGAGGATCTCCATGAGTTTGAGGACAGCCTGAGACTACATAGTAAAATTCAGGTCAGCCTGGGCTAGAGTGAGACCCTACCTTGAAAAGAAAAAAAAAAAAAAAACCTTGAGTGTGGTTGTGCACACCTGTAATCCCAGATCTCATTAGGCTCAGATGGGAAGATGGTGAATTTGAGGCCAGGTTGGGTTACATAGCAAGACCTTGTCTCAAAACAAAATAAAAATAAACAAAAAAAGCTAATAAACACAAAATTATTATATATTATATTATAATAATTATTGTATATATTTGTGTTGATTCACTACCTAACACATTGCTACACAGTTTTTACTTCATGTTTTTGGCTGCACCCAGCCCTTCACAACAATTCTATTTTCTAAAAAAATAATAAAGGCCAGGCATGGTGGCACATACCTTTGATCTCAACTTTAATCCCACTCTGAAAGCAGAGCTAGGAGGCCAGCCTAGGACTACAAAGTGAGTTATAGTTCTAGGTCAGCCTGGGCTAGAGTGAGGCCCTTCCTGGAAAAACAAATAGAGGGAGAGAAAAATATATATAAAGATAGGTATGGTGGTACACTCCTGTAATTCCAACTCTTGGGAGACTGAAGCAATAGCATTGTTAGCTAAGGTAAGGTAAGGTCTTGTGTCAACAATCAGGAGAGGGAAAAGGACAAAGGAGGGAAGAAGGAGGAGGAAGACCATGAGTTACGAGAGAATGAGAAGAACAATTTAGGATTTCCTGAGTGGTTGTCCAGGGTGCTTTGGTTGTTTGGTTGGCTGGTTGGTTTTGCAGTGTGGGAAATAGAATCCAAGGCCCCTACCATTAAGCTATCCTGCCAGCTCTTGCTATTTTGAGACAAGTGTCTCCCTGTGAACAGAGTTAGCCTGAAACTCATGATCCTCCTGCCTTAGCCTGCCAAGTGTCTGGATCCCAGGTGGGTACCACAAAATGATGTGAGAAACCTGTCTCCAAACAAAACAGAAGCAGCTGGGCGTGATGACTATGCTTCTCATCCAGCATTTGGGGGGCTGAGGTAGACAGATTAGTGTTAGGATGAACCCAGGGCCCATGCTAGGCAAATGCTCTGTTGCTAAACTGCATGTGCAGCCCCAAATTTAAATTTGTTTGTTTGTTTTTTAAAGTTTGCAAGCAGGACATGATGTGGTGCATGCCTTTAATCCCAGCACTCAGGAGACAGAGGTAGGAGGACCATAGAGTGAGTTCCAGATCAACCTTCGATAACCTCAAAAACAACAACAACAAAACCAGTTTGCTCTGAAAGATGACATGTTGTTAGCCTATAATCCCAATCTTGAGCTCAAGGCAGCCTGGAGATTTCAAAAACAATTGTTTGTTTTTTTGAGGCAGAGTCTCTTTTTAGCCCACACTGGAACTCATGGGGATCCTCTTGCCTTAGTTTTCTGATGCTGGAATTAAAGGCTTGCAGGGATTAAGACCTTTCTTCAAATAAATTTTTTAAAAAAGCAAAACAATAAACATACTTTCTTGGAAGGAAAACATTTTAATTTAACATTCTAATTTGTAAATATAATAGAATTTAAATGGTAGCATTCATTATGATCCAAAGACTATTGGATTCAAGTTAGATTGGGGATTCTCAGATAGCTTTAGCTGCTGTTTCTCCCTTCTGATTCCCTTGAGGATAAGAACACAGAAATCCTTAGTTGTTTTATTTATTTTTTTCTTTTGGTTTTTTGAGGTAGGGTCTCACTCTAGTCCAGGCTGACCTGGAATTCACTATGTATCCTCAGGGTGGCCTTGAACTCACAGCAATCCTCCTATCTGTGCCTCCCGAGTGCTGGGATTGAAGGCGTGTGCCACCATGCCCGGCTAGCCATCTGATTTTTGACAAAAATGCCGAAAATATTCACTGGAGAAAAGACAGCCTCTTTAACAAATGATGCTAGGAAGATTGAATATCTATCTGTGTAGAAGATAATCTCTCTCCATGCAGAAGAATCAAGTGTCCAAATGGATTAAAGACAATATGAGACCTGAAATTCTGAAACTGCTAGAGGAAAAAGTAGAGGAAACACTTCAACATATTGGCATAGGCAACGACTTTCTGAATATAGTCCCAGTTGCTCAGTAAGTAAAATCACTAATCTGGGCCTGGAGAAATGGCTCAGTGGTTAAGGCACTTGTCTGCAAAGCCTAAATCCAGGTTCGATTCCCTAGTACTCACATAAAGCCAGATGCACAAGGTGGCGCATGCATCTGTAATTTTTTGCAGCGGCTAACAGCTCTGCTGGGCCCACTCTCTCTTGCCTGCCTCTCTCTTTCTCTAAGTACATCAATAAATAAAATATTTAAAAACCACTAATCAACCACTGGGACTTGATGAAATTAAAAAGCTTTTGTATAAAGCAAAGGACACTGTGAATAGAGCAAAGAAGCAACCTACAAATGGGAGAAAATTTTTGCCAGCTGTACATGTGACCATGGATTAACATCCATGTTATACAAAGAACTCAAAAAACTAAACAATAAGAAATCAAACAACCCAATCAAAAAAGGGGCTATGGAACTAAATAGAGTTTTCTCAAAAGAAGAAATACAAATGGCCTATAAACATCTGAAAGCATGTTTCAGCCATCAGGGAAATGCAGATTAAAACTACTTTGAGATTCCATCTCACTCCTGTCAGAATGGCCGTCATAAAGAAAACAAATGACAATAAATGCTGGCAAGGATGCAGAAAAATAGGAACCCTTCTGCATTGTTGGTGGGAATGTAGACTGATGCAGCCATGGTGTGGAGGTTCCTGAGACAGCTAAAAATAAATTTACCATATGACCCAGCTATACCACTCCTTGGCATATATCCTAAGGAGACTATTTGTTACCTTAGAAATGCTTGCTCATCCATGTTTATTGTGGCTCTATTCATAATAGCTAGGAAATAGAACCAGCCTAGATGCCCTTCAACTGATGAATGGATAATGAAGATGTGGTTCATTTATAAAATAGAGTTCTATTCAGTAGTAAAGAAGAATGTAATTATGAAATTTGCAGGAAAATGCATGGATCTGGAAAGGATTTTACTAAGCAAGTTAACCTATGCCCAGAAAGCCAAACAATACATGTTCTGTCTCATATGTGGACCCTAGCTACAAATATTAGATTTGTATATGAGTTGGAATAAAAGTCAGCAGTAGAGGCCAGGAAGCTTGAAAAGGGGTTGTTGTGGTCAGCTTCCCAGTTGCTGTGCAGAAAGAACCCAAGCAATAGCGGCTTATGGAGGACTGGGTTTATTTGGCTTACGGACTTGGGGAGAGACTCCATCCTGGCAGGGAAGACGATGGCATGAGCAGAGGGGTGGACATCACCTCTGCCACAGCACTGCAAACAGCGGCAGGAAGGTGTGCCCAACTCTGGCAAGGGGAAGCTGGCTTGTAACCCCATAAGATCGCCCCTGACAACACAGCTTTATCGAGGTTGTAAAACCCAAACTGCCATCAACTGAGGATCGATCTATCAGAACACATTCATTTGTTTGTGGGGGACACCTGGATCAAAACCATGACAGTCCGCCCCTGGCCCCCACAAACTAATAATCATACATGATGCAAATACAATGTGTTCAGCTCAACTCTTAAGTCCCCACAGCTTTCAATTGAACCATAATACCAAAAATAAACCCATAATGGCACAGAACATTCACAATGCAAAACATGAGGCACAGCAAAAACAGATTGACCAATACAATACAAGATTTAAAACAAACAGGGCACCATCAATCTCTAACTCCAAGTTCAATGATTCTAATCAATAATACAAGTCTCTTGGAGATTCAGTTCCGCCCCTCCAGCTGGGCTACTCACAGTCCGGGAAGCTTCATCCGGTGCTGGCAGCTCGCCTTGGCACCCATCCATAGTCCTGGAATTCTTTGGGTCTCCATTGCAACCCACAGTTCATCCTCATGGCTCCATCGGGCTCCATGCAGGCAACCTTGCACACCTACTTCACAAGCCGATGGCCATTTTTCAAAAACAAAACTGTGTTGCAAATCCAATGACCCTCTCTTTCTAACCAATCTCCTTTCCACAGAACCAGGTGGGATACCAACTTGTTAATCCAGGGGGATCAAAGCATTCAGGCCCTTTACTTCAAAGAGTCCGCATTCTTCCTGTTGTTTCAATGCAGACCAGCTGGCTGAATCTCAATGGTTGTCATCTCTCAAACAATTGCAGGTGAACGGGCAGCACTTTCGACCCAAACATCTTTTTTTCTGTGCCATCTCCATCTGCTCACACCAGTCCATCTTTACGTCAAGGAACCCTGCACAGATTCTCAGGACACAGGCAGAACGCAGCAAGCCTGTCACACAAACTGCTTCTGGCACAGTCCTGACCAAGTTCTCTCTCACCCTTGTAAGCCAAACCTCACAGTCCATAGTTCTCCCTACATTCAGGTCTTATAACTCTGACCAGAATGGTCCATCACTGTGTATTTACAGCGCTGCAAGGCACCTCTTAGGACGAGGTTTCCAATCCGTCCATATTCCTCCTGCAGATCACTTCCAAAAGGTCCAGAGCCACAGAATCAGGGTTCTAGCTGCAACAGATGACCCCACATCCTGGTACCAAAACTGTTGTGGTCAGCTTCCCAGTCGCTGCACAAGCAAAAGCGGCTTATGGAGGAATGGGTTTATTTGGCTTAACGGACTTGAGGGGAGACTCCATCCTGGCAGGGAAGACGATGGCATGAGCAGAGGGGTAGACATCACCTCTGCCACAGCACTGCAAACAGTGGCAGGAAGGTGTGCCAAATACTGGCAAGGGAAAGCTGGCTTATAACCCCCATAAGCCCGCCCCCAACAACACAAATTCATCGAGGTTGTAAAACCCAAACTGCCATCAGCTGAGGATCGATCTATCAGAACACATTCATTTGTTTGTTGGGGACACCTGGATCAAACCATGACAGGGGCTATAAGGGAGGGAGGAGAGGGGAGACTTAAGGAAAGATTATTGTAGATATGGTAGTAGAGGGTCAGGTTACTTGGGGTAGAATGGTCTAAGAGGGATCAGGGGAAAGAATAAAGTAAAGGAAGCATGGGAGGAGGGTTGATCATAATTTAAGCTGTTATGAATAAAACATATAGAAACCCACTTCTTTACTAGCCAATAATATATGTTTTAAAAAAGAGAGTATGAGCAGAAGTATCCTGTGGACATGGATAATGTTGTGCCTAGAAGCCATATATTGTTATGAGAAAATGTTCAGTACCAGGGTTGTAATACCTTCCAGTGAGTTGTTGGCCAGGGAGGTTTCTGATGCCCCTAAAACATTATAGGATTGCCAAGGCTTTTGGTTGCCCACTAGAACTAGATGGTAAGACCCTATTGCTGAAGTCTCCACATGCTTGGGTAGCAGATCACTGAGAAATCAAGCTGAAGATGAGATGGACAGAGCTGTGGTTGCGTGCAGCCTTTTGGGAGAAAGAAGTCATCAACAGTGTTAAAAAGCAGTGGACCCTACAAGCCTTAAGATTGGCCAGCCAGGCCAAATGTACCAACTGTTGCAATAGTGTGGCATGTCTATTGTGGGAGAAACCAACTGTTCAATTGGACTAGAGGTCTGCTCCATGGGAGGGAATACATGCCTGGTACTAAAGACCTAATCAAAAGCCTATGGCTAGGAGGTCATGAGCCCTAGGGGAGTAATGCTTACTATTGTCTAGCTAAATGCATATATTATGCCCATTAAACTGCCTTATAAGCATTTCTTCTAGTGTGTATTTTCATATATTATTGCTACTCTCACTTTTGGGTAGAGAAACTTCTCTTTCCAGATGACAGTGACCACTGGGATGACTCAAAAGTCACCATAAAGATGGGCTTAATGTTGCATGCCTTTAATCCCAGCATTTGGGAGGCAGAGGTAGGAAGATCGTTATGAGCTTGAGGCCAGTCTGGGACTACATAGTGAGTTTCAGGTCAACCTGAACTCTAGAGTAAGATTCTGCCTCAAAATAAATAAATAAATAAGAATGTAAGAGCCAAAGGAGGAATGCTTTAGAATGCTGTCTTCCAGACACAAAATGGCCTTGATACTCATGACCTCACAGTGCCTGACTCTTCCTACTCAAGACCTTTATAATAGGAGGAAAAAATAATGACATCAAAATAGACTGATTGGAAAGAAGAGATTCAATACAGGGTGGATTTGAGAGGGGGAGAACAAGGGTGGGGTGGGAATTATGGTTTGTTGTCTACATTTATGCAAGCTGTCAATAAAAAGTTTTTTTAAAATATTTATTTGCAAGCAGGGGTGGGAGAAGAGAAAGAGAGAGAGAGACATGCAGGCAGAGAGAATGGACCCAAGTTCTCTAGCCACACTGCAAATGATTCCAGATGCATGCATCACTTTGTGTATCTGGCTTTATGTGGGTACTGGGGAATCAAACCTGGGTCATTAGGCTCTGCAGGCAAACACCTGAACTGCTGAGCCATCTCTCCTGCCCAATAAAAAGTTTTTTTAAAAAACATGTTTTATTGATTCAGAATACTTCTTTAGACTTTCTTCTTTACAAGTTTGTGACTCAATTTTCCAGTCCGTTAATTTAAAAAAATTTTTTTTCAAGGTAGGGTTGTACTCTAGCTCAGGTTGGCCTGATATTCATTCTGTAGTCCCAGGCTGGCTTCAAACTCACAGCAATCCTCCCACCTCTGTTTCTAGAATGCTGGGATTGAAGGCGTGAGCCACCACACCAGGTTAGTCTGTTAATTTTTAATCTTGATTACTGATAAAAAATACTTTGAATTATAATATATAGCCTTCAAACATGACAGTTTTAAAAATATTTTTATTTATTTATTTGAGAGAAAGAGGCAGACAGAGAGAATGGGTGCACCAGGGCCTCCAGCCACTGCAAATGAACTTGGGACACATGCGCCACCTTGTGCATCTGGCTTTATATGGGCACTGGGGAATTGAACTCGGGTCCTTCTGCTTTGCAGTCAAAGGCCTTAACCGCTAAGCCACCTCTCCAGCCCCAAACATGCCAGTTTTGAAAGGTAGCATTCATTAGAATGTATACATTTTTCATTGTTGTTTTTGTTTCTTTGCTTATTTTTCACTTTTTTTGTGACAGAATCTCACTTTGTAGTCCAGTTTGACCTCCAGGTCATGATTATCCTGGATGCTGGGGTTACAGGCATGCACCACCATATCCCATTTTAGTACTTCCTCTTAAAGTATATTCTGTGTCTTGATTTTTCATACAGCTAGCTATTTAATTTAAACACTTCTATAATATTATTGTGCCTTGGAGAACGAAGACAGCCTAATTTAGTTTCATAGAGATTGTGGCCATCACGAATTGAAACAAGGTGGCTGTACAGTTAAACTCCATATATTATACTGAGCATGTACCACGTAAGCTTTCTGCAACTCATCTGGAAGGTATTGGAAGGATAAAAATAGATGAGTTCAGAATTTCCAGCTTGGGAGTTTCCTGCTTTTGCCTACATCTCAGTTGTCAGTCTGGGGCCTGGCCCTTCTCAGTGCTGTGCAGACAGTTGAAGAAGCATTTTACATCACACATATCCAAGCAGCCAGATTGTCTGGGTGCTGGCCTCTGCCTGCCCTGAAACAGCCTCTTTCCTGTTTTCTGTGTGGACAAAGCGAAGGAGGAGACTGTGGAAAGACAAGGGGCCAGAAAGACAAACAGCTAAGTTTTAGCCTCCATTGGCTAGTTCTTTGGCAAGCAGAACCAAGGCTCCTTTGCTAGCCAGTCAGCCTAGTTAACTAGTGATAAGCATTTTGGGAGACCACTGTTTTAGTTTCTAGATATATGGAGAGTCAGATAGCCACAAACCACTGTGCCTACTTTCTCTCACTTTAGTGTCTTTATATCCTAAAACAGAATCGATGGGAGTTTCTGAAGACTCCGTGACTTTCCTTCCCCTGAGTTCTGTTTATTTTTGCCACACACTTCTAAAGAGAACTCTAATAATTCATTTATTTACCTACTATTTGGGGTTTGGAGTGGCACTTCACTACTGTGCAGGAAGATGTTTGCCCTCAGATGGTTGATCAGGGAAAGACCAGCACTTAGCAGATTCTGTCCCCAATACTAAGTTGTAGCTAAAAATCATCACTCTGAAATACTGAAAGACTTCCTGAAGTTTAATAGGAAGGCCTGAAGTAGACTAGGAGGGGCCACACGCTCTTCCTGACTTGACATGGCCAGGATAAGGTGGGCAGAAATGCTAAGAGAAAGAAACCATCTATAGAAGTCCAGTCTCACACTGCCCCTGCTAAGACAGAGGCTCAGGGAGGCCAGGAGAGTTCCTTTAGGACTGAAGTTCTACTTCCTGCTAGCCACCTGGCCTGGGAGGCAAGCCCAGAGTGGGTTTCCTAGGTGGGCAGGAATTTCAATGCCTTGTGGGGAGGAGGGTGAGGAAGGGCCGAGGAACTGGGAGTAGGGAAGATAGGCAGGTTCTAATTTAGTGCCTGGTCTCTGCTGGCTGCAGTTATTTCCTCAGTGGGGGAGGGGATTAAACATGACTCAGAGCTGCCCTAGCCCGGGAGGAATTCAGTTTGTAATGCTGTAGCATAGTTTTTATTTGGGTTTGGGGGAGGAGCTACTGAGCTCTGTATTCACACAATAAATGTCAAGTTCAGAATTAGGAAAGCATTCCCCGTTCTGCAGTGTCTTGCTGTGTGATTTGGGCGGCTACCTAACCTCTCAGTTTGTGTTTAGTAAACTTCAGTCTCCTGCCTTTTAGGAAGTAGCTAGAGATCAGGTGTTCCCTGTATTTCACCTTAATATAATAACTAAACTCTTGTTTTGGTAAATCTCTGTTTTAAACCCCCTTACAAGAGCAGTTTGCCAGCCTTTGCTTGCCCAAACATCCCGGGAAGTAACTAGTAAACGAGCCAAGATAATAAGATCCAGGATCTGCAAGCATCGTTAGCAATGGAGCGTGTTTCTATAAACCCATGAAGGTTTCTGTGTTTTGTTCATCTGTTACCCTTCTGCTGTTCCCACTTTTGCGTGCACTGTCTGCGGGCGGGAGCGGAGAGAGCAGCGTTGCACAAACGAAAGTGAGTGGAAAAGGACTGCTTCCCCTTTAAGAAAGCTTCGGGCCCCCAGCTCCCTCCCCTTTCCTGATTGACAAACCTACCCGAAGTCACGTGATCCGCCTCTATTTGAAGGTCACAAAAAGCTGCTTCCTTTAGAGACAGAGGGGGAGAGAGAGAGCTGGAGGGAGAGTGAGTGAGAGAGTTAGTTCAAGCCAAAATGGCCGACAGAGTCTCTGCTGGTTTCTGAATATTTAAAATACAAAAAAACAGACAGACAAAAAGAATTCATTTTGGGGATCTTTTTTCATTTCCATTTCTACCTTGTATGCCTCAATTTGCTGGATATAAGCACTGCTGCACTTTATGAGGTTGGTAAATATTTTCAATTTTTTAAACCAATTGATTTATATGGTTCTTGTATAACCGTTTCACTATTGGTGTTGCACATCGACATTTGTCTAGCGTGGAGACTGGCTGCAGACATTTCGTGACTCTAAATCAGACCCGTGATGTACTTTTGGTTCGGCATTTTAGAAATGGAAAATACTTGGTAAAATATTTAAATTTTGAAGTGATTTAATTGCACTTGTAGTTTATATGTAGGTTTTCATCATCGTTTCTGTTGTGCAAATGAACGAAGCTGTAATTGGAAATTTGATGTTTAAAAAGAGGTTTTTAAAGACACAGGTCCCCCTCCCCCCTTAAATCTGCTGCAAAAATTTGCATAAATATAAATGGGTTTGCATTCTTTCCGCTGCTAAGGCCGACAAAGGATTTGGGAGAACAAACCGTAGAATTGGAAAGCTTTTTTTTTTTTCCCCTTTAAACTGGGCCATCCTTCCTAGAGAGATGTAGAACCTAAAGTGAGACCTGATACATTTTAAAGCTCAGGTTGGGGGTGAGCAGACACCAGGAGGTTCGGGGTTTGTAGATTCCCCTGCTTGAAACCCCCAGCAGTGTGTGGCTCCCCTCCTTTCTGCGCGGGCTCATTTGCTTTTGGGCTCTGTGTTCTCAAATGTGCAGCCAGATGCGCTTTTATTTTGATCACGGTTTCAGCCAAATGGTTGCACTGTCTTGTAAACATGGTTATTTTAGAGATAGCAACAGCTCCACGCCGATTAGGATTTTTTAAAAACCAATTTTACCCGTACATTGGCCTCCACTTTTCTTGAAATGAAATTTTTGTTTACTATTACACAGATGAAGAATAACAACACAAATTATTACAGTGTGTTTTCATTGTGAGGTGGTCACAGAAAACAAGAGTCCTGGATGTGTGGTGCCTGAGTTAAATTCCATTACTCCTAATGCAGGCTTCTAGAAGCTGAGAGGAAGGAAAGCTGAAAACTTGCTTTCTCAGAGCCACCTCCCCCTATCATTGTGAGGGTGTGATGTAATGCTTCTCGCTCTGGTGGGCTGAAAGGACTGTAGTTTGTGATGTGGCGGGTAAATTGCCCCCCACCCCTGGGCACAGCCCCAGCTCTCTGAAGTCTTGTTTTCTTTTCTGTTTCTCCTAATTTGTGCCCTCCTCATTTATGCTGTGGCATATTGGCATGAGAAAGAGGCTGTTCTTCTAAATCTGTTACAAAGTATAGTTTAGAAAAGGCTTTTAGAATATGCAAATGGTTGAATTGTCATATCCCATCATTCAGTATGTAGACTTGGAGTAACGCTCATTAAACACAAATGGAATAATTTTGATCAGATGGAAGCAGTGGGTTTTTTTGTTGTTAGTCATTGCTTCCTTTTTAATTAATCTAATTATGAGATGCTTGCTGGGTCTGAAAGTGTTAAAAATAAAATAAAATGGGGGAAATGCTGGACCGTTTTGAAAATTTGACAGTCTGGAAGAGGGTGTGTAGTGCTTTCAAAAGCTTTATTCACTGTTAAAATGGATTGGCCTCTTGTGCTGAAAATGGCCTTTTTTTTGGGGGGGGGGCAATTGTGTGTATATGAAGGGACTTTTATGCTAGTTTAACAAAAAGACTTTCCATTTGATTACATAAAGATAATTAAAGTCCTCTGTCTCTAAAGAGCCAGTATTTTATTATTTTCTTTAAAGTAGTGTTGTTGTTACATTAGTAATGGTAAGTTACCAGCAGAGAAGTGCTGGTTTAAAGCATTTTCAATGTAGATGTTTTGGTAATAGAAATTCAGCTTTTGTGTAAAGAGGGATTGGAAACATTACACTAAAGAGGCAAACAAATTTGTCTCTTTAAATTATTTTTGCAATTTAAATTTAAAGAAATTTGGAAGTTACATTAGCAATCCAGAGTGCTGCATTGTGGTGGGCCTAAGGGAAACTGGTTTTTGTTGTTATTTTCTCTGAAAATGAAAGCGATTATTTGGGGCTTGTTGGATGATTCATTTTACTCCTGTTTCTTAAGTTGGCCTCACTGAAGAAGAGAGAAAAACCCTGGCATTCCACGTTTTGCCTAGAGCTTGTTTCTGTGTAAACATGTAAACTGTAAACATGTAAATGGCAGATCCATTGAGTTCCCAAAGAGCCAGAGCAAGGCAGCTCTCCTGGCCTAGGGAGAGTGAGTGATATTAAGAGCATTAACAGAATGTCATCAGATCCATTGACATGCGTCTTATAAGGAAAGGACTCTTTTCCCAGAGACTGTTGAAAGGTAAGCATGGTGGCTCTGACGGGTTTTAGAAGCTCAGCTGCCATTTTGGATCTAAGTTTCTGCAGAGCCAATCCTATGGCTCTCTGAAAGAATGGTAATTCAGAGCAAATCGACATAGAGTAACACAGCCAGTGTGCCTTTTGTTTAAAGTTTTTTGCTGGTGTTAGGAGTTGAAACGGTGAAAACTCTAAAGATGTGGTTAGTGCTATGAAGAGCAAAACCCAGAGGCACTAGAACTTGCATGTTGTGGTTTTTCTTTTCAAAAACGAGATGGCTTATACAGAGGAAATCTCTTACTAGAGAAAGGAGACCTCATCTTCATCCTCTCCCTCCTCATTTCCTGATGCTGGGTCTGCTTGTGGTTTTACAGCAGTCATTATTCGTGGAAGTGTCCCAGGTTCATCACCAAGACATAAAATGTGCTAACAATTACCAGAAGTTTTCCTGGCCTTGCACCTCATCTCCACAAAATATTGACATCTTTGAAAGATGGTACAAGCTCAATTCTGTTGTTGAGCTTTGAATGATTATTTGTCATTCACTATCACTGCTGGGACAGTCCTTTAAAAATTAAGCTTCTAAAAATTGAAGCACAGGCCAGGCAGGGTGGCACATGACTGTAGTCCCAGCACTCAGGAGGCAGAGATAGGAGGATGGCTGTGAGTTTGAGGCCACTCTGAGACTACATAGTGAATTCCAGGTCAGCCTGGGCTAGAGAGACCCTACTTTGAAAAAAAAAATTGAAGCACAGACAGTATGTAAGCTTCTCAAGCTCATCACCTCTACCAGGGACACTGAAAGAGTGGTATGTTTTGGTGACACGATCAGGCCCTGCAGAGCAGGCTGAGCAATAACAGTCATGAGGTGGTCCTCACCTACCAACCCAGCAGCCTCATGACTAAAAAGTTGAGGGAAGACCCTCCCCTCCAGGCAGGGTCTCACTCTAGCCCAGGTCTATTTAGAATTCACTATTGTAGCCAGGCGTGGTGGCGCCCGCCTTTAATCCTAGCATTTGGGAGGCAGAGGTAGGAGGATCACCTTGAGTTCAAGGCCAGCCTGAGACTACAGAGTGAATTCCAGGTCAGCCTGGACTAGAGCGAGACCCTACCTCAAAAAACCAAAAAAAAAAAAAAAAAAAAGAATTCACTATTGTAGTGTCAGGGTGGCCTCAAACTCAGAGATCCTCCTATTTCTGCCTCTGGAGGCCTGGGGTTAAAGGGGTGTGCCACCACATCCGGCTATTTTTTTTAATTGTTTGTTTGTGAGCAGAGATAGGAAGTAGGGAATGGGCACACTAGGGCCTCTTGCCACTACAAACAAACTCCAATGCTTGTGCCACTTTGTGCATCTGGCTTTAGGTGGATACTGGGGAATCCAACCTGGGCAGTCAGGCTTTGCAGGCAAGTATCTTTAACCACTAAGGCATCTTTCCAGCCCTCTGCTAATTTTCACTTATTTAAATATTGGACATTAAGTGTAACTTGTGATTTCAAGATGGGGTATCTAAGCACTAGCTAGAGAGGAGATGACAAATGCTGATTGTTTCCTAGTACAGTATTGGTGAATTTACCCTAATCCCCCTTCCCTCACCTGCTTTTGTAATTAAGACCAGTGGAGTGAGGTGAGGTGAACTGAAGTCACTTGGCCTGAAAAGGAATTTAACCTATGAGGGTAATTAATGTCTTATCATGTTCTTCCTTCATATTCAGCAATCACTTATTATATCCTGGTGGACATGTCAAGGGAATCTGAATTGATTTAGTCTGTCAGTACCCTTGGACAGCCACTTGGTTCACATGGAAGTAAGTGCTATTTGGTAACTATATGACTTGGGTTGTGGTGAGGATAAAATTCTATAGTTCTCTTTATTGATAATCTAGAAATAAATGGTAATTTTTGCTTCTGAGAGTTCTGTAGACTTCCTTTTAAGGGTTGTCATAACAGTCACTTTATCCTGTTTTCTTTAGCTCAGAAAAATTTCTCTTCAAACTTATCTTTTGAATTATCTCTGAAAACTTTATGATCTAAAATTGCCTTCTAGTTACTCTGTCACATCCCTTGGATTTACGTTTTAATACTGCTTACTTGTGTCACCATGTGAATTATACTCTTTGTGTACAGCACTGAGACATTGCCTGTCTTGAGTACTGGTCTGTTCCCAGAGCCCAGTCCAGACCATTGCATGGTAGGGGGAAGTACTTAGTATAAATGTATTTGAGTGCAGGGCAGAGCACAAAGCTGGTGATTGTAGTACCTTGGAGGCAGAGGTAAGAGGATTGAGAGTGTAGTGACAGTCTTAGCTACCTAGTAAGATCTGTCTCAAAAGGGGGGGGGGCTGGAGAGTTGACTCAGCATTTAAAGGTACTTGCTAGCAAAGCCTGATGGCCTGGGTTCAATTCCCTAGTACCTACATAAAGCCAGATGCACAAAGTGGCACATGCATCTGGAGTTTGCAACAGCTGGAGGCCCTGGTGTGCCCATTCTCCCCCACCTTCTCTTCCCACCCCCCCCAGCTTGCAAATACATAAAACATTATTTATTTATTTATTTATTTATTTATTTATTTATTTATTTATTTATTTTCAAGCAGAGGGAGAAGAGAGACAGAGAGAATGGGCATACCAGGGCTTCCAGCTGCCACTCTCCAGACTCCTAATGCACATACCACTTTGTTCATCTGGCCTTACATGGTTACTGGGGAATTGAACTCGGGCTTTTTAGGCAAGTGCTGTAACCTCTGAGCCATCTATTTGGCCCCTATAAAACATTTTTTTAAAAATGCCTGAGACCTGAGAAGAGACTGTACTTACATTAAAAATCACTTGCGTTAGACCTGAGTGGTGGTTTAAGGTCACCAGGACTTTATACTGCGACTTATTGGCCCCACGTGGGGAAAGCAGATTCTTGTGAAGCATAAAGGAAATGTTATGTGTGAGGGTCAGGCACCTAGTCGTTTTAATGTTGTCTTTCCCTTTATAGTATCTGCCTTTTTTAAAAAAAAAATATTTAAGAGAGAGAAATGGAGATAGTGACTGTGGGTGTGCCAGGACCTTGTGTCACTGCAAACAAACTCCAAGTGCCTGTGCCACTTTGTGCATCTGGCTTATATGGCTACTGGGGAATCAAACCTGGGTCCTTGGGCTTTGCAGGCAAGTGCCTTCACCAGCATGCCATCTCTCCAGCCTCACGTGTCCTCTTTTGTATCAAAAATTTCTCAGCATCACATATGAACTAGTGTTAGAGTTGACACAGCAAAGGAATACATAGAATCCAGTTCTCCCCTTCATTTTGATTGTTTTGAGCCCAGATCTGTCAGTTCTGTTTAACCAAAATTTTAGTAGTTTTGACTCAAAGGACAGATTTAGGTCAGTTGTATTTTTGAGTTAATATAAATGACTGAAATAATTTTTCTTTTTTCTTTTTTTGTTTGTTTTTTGAGGTAGTATCTCACTCTAGCCCAGGCTGACCTTGACTCACCCTGTAGTCTCAGGCTGGCCTTGAACTCACAGTGAATCTCCTCCTTCTGCCTCCAGAGTGCTGGACTAAAGGTGTGCACCACAACACCTGACCTAAAATGGCTCAGTGGTTAAGGTGCTTGTCTGCAGATTCTAATGACCAGAGTTCAATTCCCCAGTACCCATGTAGAGCCAGATGCACAGGTGGTGCATGCATGATCCTTTTGCAGTGGCTGGAGGTCTTGGTGTACCCATTTTCTTTCTCTCTCTCTCTCTCTCTCTCTCTCTCTCTCTCTCTCTCTCTCTCTCTCCTTCCAAATAAATAAAATAATTTAAAAATGATTTTTTTATTCATTGATCTTAGAATTTGTTTTTTCTAAACCTAGAGAATTATTATCTATTTAGTCTTTCATACAGCAAATGATCGAGTACTAGATAGTGAGATTAGTATTAGCATTTTAGAAAGTAGTACACATTTTCTAAAGGTACCATTGCTAAATTAGAAATGAGAAAATGTAAGGAGGCTGGCAGGTGCTTAGGGTCAATAACAGCTTGTGCAAAGTCCCTGCAGCAAGAATGGACACTGACATATTTGGGCACTGCATATAGCATATGTGAACATTATTGTTGGAGGGTAATTATGCTTAAGGGAAGAAATGAGCTGGGAAATGAGGTGAGGCTGAAAAGCTAAGCCTTGGCCAGAAGCACAGAGTGTCCTGCGTGTTGGAAGTCTTTCTCTAAAGCAATTGGAAAAGGTTTGAAGCAGGAATGTCACTTACTCAGATTGCATTTGGGGGATTTTTGAGTATACAACTAGATGGTATGATTGTATTCTCAGGGAATGTTGGCCTGAATTAACAGCAGAGTTGGAAAGAAATGGTTTCCAGGGACATTTAGGAAAACTTTGCAGACTTGACCATTGAGTCAGAGGACAGCACCATCTTCAGCTTGGGCTGCTGGGGAGAATGATGATGCCATTCACTGAGGTGAGTCCCTCTAGACAAGGGATAGGTGTGAGGCAAAGGTCATGAGTATAGTTTTGGAGTTACTAAGTTTTGGGCCATTCAAATGAAGGTCTGCAAAAATTAGAGATCTCGTCTGCGATAAGATTTGAGAATCTTGGACTGGGGAGATGGCTCAGTTATTAAAAAGCTCTTCCAAAGCCTATTTACTGGCCTGGATTCAGTTCCCCAACTGCCCATGTAAACCAGATGCAGAAAATGGTGCAAGTGCCTGGTGTTTATTTGCAGTGGCAAGAGGCCCTTGTGTGCCCCCCTACAATAGTAATTTCTTTCTCTCTTTCTTTATCTCTCTTTCTCTCTCTTTTTTTTTTTTTTTTTTTTTTTTTTTTTTTTTTTTTTTTTTTTTTTTTTTTTTTTTTTTTTTTTTTTTTTTTTGAGTTAGGGTCTCACTCTAGCCCAGGCTGACCTGGAACTCACTATGTAATTCCAGGCTGGCCTTGAACTCACAGCGATCCTCCTCCTGAGTGCTTGTATTAAAGGCATGTGCCACCATGTTCATCTTATAAATAAAAACATTTCAAAAATAAATTAAAATGGCATGTGCATTGCATGCAGTGTAAGTTGTTTGATAGTGGTAGGGTATACTATTTTATAAAGAAGGTAGGTCATACAGTCCCATTACCACTGCCAGTGGTCATTAGAAATGCTTGAGGTGTTTGAGAGAGAAGTACTGGTTTGAGCTGGATTGATCAGGGAAGGTTTTATGAAGACTTTTTATATGAGCTGATGGGCAAAATTGGGCTTAGAAGACTCTGAGGCAGACCAGGAGGGCCAGGAATGTTCTGGAGAATTGATGTGAGGTTAAGTGGGAATAGAGTAGCTGGGTGCCTTTAGAGTGGTTTGTATTCCTATGGTAGACAGTGGGCACCTGTGAAAAGTTGGTGGCGATGTGAGCAGAGTGACAGTAGGGTTGAGGGAACTGAAAGGAGAATTTCAGTTCTACAGAGGCTATGGTGAAGGTGCTGTGGAAAGATTGCCCGTGAGTTAGACTGACCTGGGGACTAGGAAGGGGCTCTGCACTCCAGGCTTTCAGGTGAATGATGGGGGTCCTCCATGCAGTGAATTCTACCTCAAACTTGCTCTTGAAGAGGTTGGTGGGACTTCCAGAGGGCACTGTGGGTGGGAAGGAGGTCACAGTGATGATAAGCACTGGAAATCTTCTAGATAGAAGTGATAGTTGAAGCTGAGGAATGGATGAAGTCACCTCAGGAGTCAAAGAATAGAAAAGAGAGCCGAGCCGGGCATGGTGGTGCTCACCTTTAATCCCAGCACTAGGGAGGCAGAGTTAGGAGGAACCGTGTTGGAGGTCAGACTGAGACTACAGAGTGAATTCCAGGTCAGCCTAGGCTAGAGCGAGACTCTACCTCGAAAAAGGAAGGAAGGAAAGAAAGAAGAGAGAGAAAGGAAAGGAAAGGGAAAGAAAAAGAAAAGAGAGTCGAGAATGAGACCTTGGGAACAAAAAGAGAAAGAGGACCTGGGAAAGAATTAAAAGAAAGATACCAATCAGTCACAGACACCAAGGATAAGGGAAGGACTTTACAGTCTGTCTTGGGTGTGGTCAGCAGTTTCAGGTGTTGTCCCAGAAGAAGAGTATCTGGTAATGGCACTGTCTTCCCAAACTGGTGTTGAGAGGTATTCCAGTAGAAAAAGTTGAAGAAATCATTAGATTATGCCAGCACTATCCAATAAAAATAGAAAGCAAGCCATATGTGTTACTTTAAATTTTCCAGGAGTCACTAAAAAAAAAGTAAGAAAACAGGTGAAGTTAATTTGAACAATGTTTTATTTAACCCAGTATGTGCAAAATATTATCAGTTCAGCATGTAATTGATTTAAAACTAATGAAATATTTTCTCTCATATGAACTCTGAAATCTGGTGTGTATTTTACAGCTACAACACATTTCAGTTTAAACATAAAATTTTCATTGGAAATGCTTGATCTTTATTTAGATTTCATAAAATTTACTACTTTCTCATGAAAAAGTAACTTCATATGCCCAAGATTTTTTTCAAGCATTCAAAATGTTTCCAGTAATACAGATAGCTCAAATTTTCATATTTAAATTAAATAAAATGCAATTAAAAGTTTAGTTTGAATGGTACTAGCCACAACACCATCATGACCAGCTCAGGTTTATGCAAAGTCAAGCAGGTTATTTACTGCCAGTGTTCACTTTGAAAACCCCCAAGATGACTTCCTCCTATCACAAAGCATTTGTAGGCTCAGTGTTGCTCTCAACACATGCTGGCTTAGCCTAGTGTGATTTCTAGAGTTGAAATGGTCCAGTCACTTATTTTGCACATAAAGACACAACTTTTTGCAAAAGTACACAGATTTCCAAATTTATTTATTTTTATATTTCTATTACGAAGGAGAAAAAGAGACAAAGAAAATGAACACACCAGGGCTTCTTGCCACTGCAAACGAGCTCCAGAAGTATACATCATTTTGTGCATCTGGCTTTATGTGGAACCTGGGGAATCAAATCCAGGCCATCAGGCTTTGCAAGCAAGTACCTTTAACTGTTGAGCCATCTCTCCAGTCTGAGATTTCCAAATTTAAAACAAGAATTTAGAATATGAACATAGTGGCTCACACATTTAATCCTAGCACCGGGGAGACTGAGGTAGGAGTGTTGTCATGAGTTCAAGTCCAGTCTGAACTACAGTGAGACCCTGTTTTTGAAAAACAACAAAATACTGTTTTAGCTAAGATCAGCTGAATGGTGCCTTGATAAAAGTTCTTAAACACATCAGCTTGCTTTATATTTCTACAATGTCAAGGTGCTTAGGTCTCATTTCTCTTTGGCAACATGCAAGCAGGTTTTGTATTCTTTGCCCACTTGGGCCAGTAAACACCAGTGTTTCCTGAAAATGAGTGGTTCTTACTAACTGCAGGTTCAGAGATTTTAAGTTAATCAGATTAAATATTAAAAATTTTTAAATTTATTTGTACAGAGAGAGAGTGAGAAGAGATACAGACAGAATGGGCATGCCTGGGCCTCCATACACCGCAAATGAACTCCAGGTGCATGCGCCACTTTTTACATTTGGCTTTTACTTGGGTCTCGCTCTAGCCAGGCTGACTTGGAATTCACTATGTACTCTCAGGCTGGCCTCGAACTCCTGGCAGTCTTCCTACCTCTGCTTCCCAAATGCTGGGATTAACGACGTCTGGCTTTACAAGGGTATTGGGTAACTGAACCCAGGTCCTTAGGCTTTGCAGGTAAGCACCTTAACCGCTGAGCCATTTCTCCAACCCCAAGTTAGTCGATTTAGATGGCTTGATAGCCATTAACTAAGTAATAATCTGTAAAGACAAATGATCTTGAATTCTGCTTGGAACCCAATCTGGTTCTCACTAGAAAGTGAGCCCTGGTCACCACCATATTTTTGTTCAGCTGATCAAGGGGAGGCTGATTGTTCTACCAAGTGTGCTCTAAGGAGTGCTTGGGATGTCAGCTGTTAAATCCTGGTTTGTTTTGTTGTTTTGTTTTTCAAGGCAGGGTCTCTCTCTAGCCCAGGCTAACCTGGAACTCACTCTATAGTCCCAAGCTGGCCTCTGAACTCACAGTGATGCTCCTACCTCTGCTTCCTCAGTGCTGGTATTAAAGGTGTGCTTAGAAATTCATTTTGATTATCTATTTATGTCTTTGTAAAGAGCCAGACTGTATAGGATTGAGTTTAAACGAGTGTGTTTTAATACTTTAAGGCTAAAGACCCAGCATGATTGCTGATGCCCTCCCAAGTGGCAGAGGTACAAGATTTATGCAATCATTGCTTCTCAGTGCCATTGTTCCTTTTACTGCTTTTCTTACAAAAATAATTGCTATTATTTTTATGCTACCAAGTTCCTGTTTATAAGCTGAAGTTAGATAATTGTTGACCTTAAAACAGTATTTGATTGGATACAGAGACCACCCTAAAAATGAATGCATACATTAACAAAAGTATTTGCTTTCTTGTGCCTTTTGGAGTCGCACATTCCTGTAATCCCAGCATTCAGGAGTTAGAGGCAGGAGGATTGCTGCAAACTCAAGGCCATCTAGTCTACATAGCAAGTTCCAAACCAGAAAGGGCTATATAGTAAGACATTGTCTCAAAAAGCTCCCCCCAAAAGGTATTTGCTCTCTGATACTATGTATAATGTATTTAGATATATTCTAGTGAAATCCATTTTGTAAAATAAAACACTGAACCCTGCATTGAAGGTTGTCTCACTTGTTTTGAAAATGTTTTTGAGGAACCACTCATGGATCCCCATATTCTAGGATACAGTCCCCATTTTTGCTGTTCTAGAGAATTAATTTTTTTTTTGCTGTACTAGGGAACTAAATTTATTAACCCACTCAGTTATCACACTAACCAAACTCATTAGTGACTTGAAAACAGGCGGATATTGGGGACAGAATCTTGGGGGGGGGGTGTATGTATGTCTAAGATGGCTCAGACATTAAAGGCTCAGGTTCAGTTCCCAGGCCACCCATGTAAGCTGGGCACAAGCAGTGGCCCATGTGTCTAGTGTTCATTTACAGAGGCAATAACATGTGTACACACATGTTCATAAATTTTTTAAGGTATTTTATATATTCATTTTCAAGCAGAGAGAGAGAGAGAGAGAGAGAGAGAGAGAGAGAGAGAGAGAGAGAGAGAGAGAGAGCGCACACAAGGGTCACCACCTTGTGGGTCTGGCTTATGTGGGTACTGGGGAATTGAACCGGGAGCCTTAGGCACTGGAGGCAAGTGCCTTAACCGCTGAGCTATCTCTCCAGCCCTAAATATTTTTTAAAATGGATATACATAGTTATTCCTCAAGATCTGTGGGTCCCACATCTGTGAACTCAACCATCTGTGCACCAGAAGTATGAACAGAAAGCAGTTGCATCTCAGTGGACATAAAATCTAGATGTAAACTGGGTATTGCACGTCTTTAATCCCAGCACTTGAGATGCAGAAGTAGGAGAATCGCCATGAGTTTGAAGCCATGCTACTACATAGTGAATTTCAGGTCAGCCTGGGCTAGAGTGAGACCATACCTCAAAAAAAAAAAAAAAAAATCTAGATGTTTTTACAGTATGTGGGACGGTAGTAAGTGTATGAAAATACATCATTTGTTACAATTGAGCATCCGTGTACTTGATAGCTGAGGGGAATCTTGTATCCCTCCCCATCTCTACCAATGTTTTAGAGAAATTTAAGTAGAAAACACCTTTTAAACTTTTAGATTCTGTATTTTCATGGGAAAACCTGACAGAAAACAGTCATGGTTTGGGGAAGTAACAGGCACACTTCCTTCCTTTTGCAGCTTTCATGAGGACATATCTCTTAGCTAGTGGCAATACATCTGTCTTCATACACATTCAGTATATTTGATTAGTTCAGTTTTCTCCACTGGTTTGTTGTTCCTGGTACTGATAGGTGTGTCTGTGCCCCCCCCCAAAAAAAATTTTCAAATTAAACTGAATCAAACTGATCTTTGCTTGCTTCAGGATTTAAGAGTATTTAAGATGATTTAAGATGTGTATCATCAATGTAAATGATATACTTTAAGTATCTAAGTGTTTGCTTTAGATTTTTATCTCCATTTTAGAAAATGCACGATTAGCTTTCCATTTTCATTATTTCTTTCTAAATAAACTACATGATAGTGAAGTGAAGCATGTTCAGTTTAGATGTGCCCCAAATAGATCAGTGTGATAGTTCCCATCTTTAGTTGGCTAAGAAATAGGGCATATAAAAGGGCACTTTAGAGCCAGGTGTGGTGGCTCATGCATGTAATCTCAGCACTCAGGCTGAGGCAGAGGGATTGCTATGAGTTAAAGGCCAGCCTGAGCTACTGAATGAGGCCCTGTTTCAAAGCAGAGAGGGCGTAGAAAGGCAGAAGGGAGCACATGAGCAAGCAGTATTGGGATTAAACCAATAGCTACAGTGATAAAGGCTTTTTAAAAACTCACCATGTATTACCATCATTTCAAAGTTTAAAAAAGTATTTTAACAACAAAGTATGGATAATCTCAGAATAAGATGTCATAAGTTGAATACAGCTTTATGAAAGCCATGACATTGTCTTCTTTTTCCTCCTTCCCTCCCCATTGATAATGTAGGTCGTGAAGGTCAGCCTTTGGGAACCACATCCTGATAATAGGCCATCTCAGCATGTCTCACAGTTAGCTGTGTGCTTTCCGGTTTTATTAGCCTCACTATAAACATTTTTTTTTCAAGTTCTAGGACTACCTTCTTTCATTCTTGCTACTGACTGCAGTAATGGTGTGTTTTTTTTGTTAAATATCTTTATTATTGATAATTAGGTACATTGTAAGCAAATCTTGTGATGGTACCCCCATTTCCTTCCTCCCTGTCCCCAACCCACTGGGGCCCCTCTTCAGTTGGCATTCTGGATCAGTCCATGGAGTAGGGGTTATGAATTGCACAAGAGGTGGCCAGTTTTTTGTTTTTGTTCTTGTTTTTCTTCCCCGTTGTGTGTTGTTGCTGAGGGGGCCAATGTCTCTGGACTTCTGCTTTGGGTTGTGTTGGGTATCATTGGTGTCTGTCTCCATTAACCTTTCATGGGTTATGTGACTTGCTGTGGTGATAGGTCTCTTGTTTATCTTGCCACTTTCTCATAGGTTTCATTTGGGTCCTATATGATAGGCCAGGGGTGATTATCTCTTGACAGGATGTCAACCATCACCCCATGTCTTAATGGTGGAATTGGGTTGTCCACAGCTCTTGCTGCTTTCTGAAAAATACAGAATCTCCATCAGAGAGTAAAATCAGTATAGGTTAAGTGAGACACACATTGCTAATTTGACAAGATTCTAATGGGTATATATAGTTTCTCTGTAGCTCTCTGGTAATGGGAATTTCCCCTTGCTCCCCATAAGATTTTGCCATGGATGCCAGTTCCAGTTAAGGGTTCCTTGTCACTGAGTGGATCTCTTAGCCAATTAGTAAGCCATTGATTACCCTCCTAGGTTTAGCACCACTATTGCACAGATGAGCATTTCTGACTTGCTGGTCTGCACTAATGGTTTGTTTTTTTTTAAAAAGTACTCAGTTGGTGATGTAGCTCTGTGATAGAACTCAAATGCACAAGGCCCTTGGTTCAACTCCTAGTAATAATATAATAATTATATAACTAATATAATAAATAATGTAAAATATATAATATAAAATAATAATATAAAATAAAATAATTAATTTCCTTCTGAATACACTGATAGCATCAGTGTAAGAATAAGGAGTGGGAGGAGCCAACTCCATTAGCAACTAACCAGTTATAGAATGCAGAAACTAAGCTAAGAAACTGTACCAATGTTTAGCTGATTCAGTGAGATAGGTGACCATGGTAATTGTGCAAAAGAGGCAAATACGTCTACCAATAGGCGTTGTATTTTGTTGTTGTTTTTCTTCAATTTTTTGAGGAAGGCTCTTCCTGTGCATCCCATGCTGTCTCCAAGGTGTCAGTCCTTCTGCCTCAACCTCCTGAGTGCTGGAATTAGTGTTACCCAGTTACTTACCTAAACACACACACACACACACACACACACACACACACACATGTTTTAGCCAACCTGGCTCTTTTTGATTTATGAATAATCGCTACAACTAATTTCTACCATTGCAATTAATTTTATCCTCCACTGTTGCATTTTAAATGACAAAGACCTTCAATCTGGTAACCCCATATCAATTGTCACCCTGTCCCTTTCTCAGGAAGATAAGTGCTTCTTGGATAATGCACTTCACTCGAGGCCCTAGTCAGCAGCTCACTGGCCTGCCCTGCCCTGCTGCGATAATGCTATCAGCTGGTTGGGGGTCACTGCCTCAGCAAGAACTTGGACTCTTCATCATCAGCTCCTACTCAGAGAGAAGGAAGGAGAAGGTTTAGGATTAGCTGTCATAGTGTGCTGGGTAGGTTTGAAATTGGAATAATCTAGGCCTGTGTAATGGGAAGGTGTGTTTAGTACATATCTATTTCTTGACCAATTGCACTCTGTAAAATGCTGGAGATTCGAACGAAGCCCAATTTTTGTGTTTTATTTATTTGCAAGCAGAGAGAAGAGAGAGACTGAAACAGAGAGAGGAAATGACGGAGCCAGGGCCTCCTGCAGGTGAACTCCAGACACATGCCCTACTTTGTGCATCTGGCTTTACATGGATACTGGAGAATTTAACCCGCACGCAAGTGCCTTCAGCCACTGAGCTATTTCTTCAGCCCAAAGCTCCCCCCCTTTTTTTTTTTTTACTTTTTCTTGATAGCTTCTACATTATAGACCATAAACCATTATGATTCCTTCCCTACCCTCATATCTCAATTAGTCTCTGTTTTGTTTCAGTGTCATCATCTTTTTCTCTCATTATGTGTAGGTATTATCAGGCACTGTGAAGTCATGAATATCAAGGGCATTTTGTGTCTGGAAGTTTTCATTGTAAGCAGTCCTACCCTTCCTTTGGCTCTTACAATCTTTCCACCACCTCTTACACAATAGACCCTGAGCTTTGGGAAGTGTGGTAAAGATGTCCCAGTGCTGAACACTCCACTGTCATTGCTTCTCAGCACTATGGTGTCATTTGAGTTATCCTAGTGGTCACCGCCATCTGAAAAAGAGAAGTTTCTCTATACAAGAGTGAGAGGAGCATTATTATATGGGTATGATCATTAAAAAAAAGCTAAAGCCCATTTTTAACTATTTATATAATTTCCATAAATATAGGTAATATACTATTGTCATATCTCTTTCACCACCCTCCCTTTTCCCCCTTCAAAACCCCACTCCACTGAATCCCTTCTTACTGACTGTAGTAATGGTTTTATTAAAAACAAAATGTACCCACCTCTCTTTTGTTTTGATGCCATCAATTTTCTCCCTTCTATTATGCAGGTCTTGTGTAGGTAGTGTTAGCCACTGTGAGGTCATGATTATCAAGGCCACTTTGTGTCTGGATGACATTTGTGAAGTGGAATCTGTGGAAAATGGTGAGAACAGAAGAGGGCTGTGCATATATAGCAAAAGAATCCTGCCGTGAACTGGGTGAGGGGATTGCTGCATTTTGCTGAGGCTATGTTTTTATTTGCTAGATGACTAATATAACCTGGTAAGAAAAAGAAAGGGGCTGGAGCAAATTTGGGAGTAGTCTCTTTACATAGAAATGGATGGATACAGGAAAAAGGGTTGTGCAAGGGAAGACCAGCCAGGAAGGGGTTGGGGAAGCGAAGGATAGCATCAAGGCTAGTGCCCCAGGGGGTCAGCCAAGATGAGCCCTGGGTGCCCTGAGTGTGCAGTTGATTGGGTTTGGAGAGCCTTGTGCTCCTGGTCCCCTGTCACCACACATTGTTTGTCAGGCTTACTACTGTCTCACATCAAGTTTTCTGATTTTTTTCTTGCTAGTCCATCTTGTTCTGTAACTCAGCACTTGCATAGCCCCTGACATGCACACTGGGTATTTGTTGAGTGAATGCACATGTCAGGGCGATTTGCAGTAATTTATCAATATTTAGTTAGTGATGTATCTGTGAGGAGCTTTCCTAATAGTGAGCAAAAATAGATTTTTAAAAATCCCTGCCTTTGGTGGACTTTCTTATCCATGAGTGAGGAAGCTGGATGCAGTTTGAAAATAGACCGGTTTGAAGGCACAAAGATAGACTCTCTTTGTCAGCCATGAACTGAACTGGCCCTCAAGAAGTGTTTGGTAAAGTTACTGACTTACACAGAGAGTTGGTGTAAAGACCTGAGGAGTGGGAAGAAATTTGCTGAAAAGGACTGGTTAGCCCTAGAGAGAAAAGCAAATTTGGAACCTGGGGAAGAATATTGGAGGGTGTTCTCCTGGGGTGCACTCCCCTTCTGTTAAATAGGTGGGGAAGTATAAGTGGTATAAATCCTAGGCATTATGTTCTTGTATCCTGGGGGGTGGGGGAGAAATGGAATGGAAACCTCCCAGACCAAGTAGCTTTTCAATGGTTTCCTGAAATTGCTGGGCTAGTTTTCCTTCTAGAAGAAATTTGAGTTAATGTGGAAAGGGACCATAGGCTCTTGCCCCTTTACTTGAAAATAAGGATTGAGGGCTGGGGAGTTGTCTCAGTACATAAAAGTACTTGTAAGCACATAAAGTGCTTGCAAGCATGAGGACCGAGTTTAGATCCCTAGTGATTCGTGAGAGAGCTCTGTGCAATTAGAACTCTCATGCCAGCAGTTCCCAAGTCTGAGTTCTCATCCACATTAGCAAAGAATTCAAAATGGCGATTCAGAGAAGGGTAAATTACGAGATTTATTTTAGACAGTTAAGATAAGAGGGAAAGCAAAACAGGAAAGCGCCCAAGCCAGGCTGAGAATGGAGAGAAGAGACCAATTTCCCTCACACAGGCATGGCATAAGTCTGTCTCTGGGGAAGAAACCTCTGAGGAAGGGAAAGAAAGATAAAGGGGGAAGAAGGGGCTATTTATATGAACCAGATACCCAATTAGAATGAGCCTCATCACCAGGCTCAGGTATGATTGGTTGGTGGGCCCAAGAGGAGCATCCACTCATAATCTCATACATGGGGGCTATGCCCATGAAATTGAGGAAGAAACAGGAAGCTGTTGCTGAGGAGGGATTAGGATTTTGCTGTTTCCTGCCATCTTGGAAGAGATTGAATCAGACACAAGTTTTAGTCTTGCTAGAGCAAGCAAGGTGAACAAGCAATGTTCTGGGAACCAGTTGCTAGTGACTACCTACTCCTAATGTGTATCACCACTATTCCTGTAAAATGAGACATAGTGTAATCCCAGTGCTGGGGAGAAACCCCTGACGTTGATCTCCGGCCTCCACATACATGCAGCTACACACACATAGTAAATAAGAAAATATCTGTACTTTAGGCGATAGTGGCCCTCTGTATCCAAGGGTTTTTTTTTTTGTTTGTTTGTTTGTTTTTGTTTGTTTGAGATAGGTTCTCATTCTAGCTCAGGCTTACCTAGAACTCACTCTATAGTCCCAGGATGGCCTTGAACTCACAGTGATCCTCTTACCTCTGCCTCCTGAGTGCTGGGATTAAAGGTGTACACCACCACACCCAGCCATCTAAGGGTTTTGTACCTCAGATTTACCCAACTGTGGATTGAAAATATTCTGAAAATAATTTTGTTCTTGTCACTATTTCCTAAACAATATAACTGTTACAGCACACAGTAGTTGCATTGCATCAGATTTTACAAGAAATTGAGAGATGCTTTAAAGAACACAGTGGGGTATACATAGGCTACATGCAAACACCACCTTCCTGTAGCTTGCGCATCCTTGAATTTGGTATCTCGGGGGATCCTGGAACCAGCCCCCACAGATACTGTCAGCCAATATGCTCACACCCAAGCATCTTTTGGTAAGAATCAAAGAATGTTCAACACTTAGAGAGTCTGTGGCATCTTTATGCTGTAGCACCTTCTCTGTTCACCTGTCCTTTCCTAGCAAACTACCACTTTGAGGATTGGATCAACTGAGCAAAAGCTTCACTGATATATGTGCCTAAAAGGAGGGGATTTGCATTGCCTGTTGCATAAATACTGGTGACATAGGCATTGGATAGAAGGGACACACTTTCTATATTCTTGCTTGGAGAGGTCGCTCAACTGTTAGATTGAATTAGACCTTTTAGATAAGTTGTTAGGAAATTAGTCCCTATTCTTGTGCCTTCACCTGCATCATTTGTCATTTAGCATCTGGGCCCTTTGCATGCCCTGGGAAGCACAGGGGCTTTGCATATGTAAACAGTTTTGTAGTTTTGTCCTTCTCTGTGTGTCTCAGCATTGTTTGCATTCTTTGTGAGCATGGGTGCTACAGCTGTACATGAAAAGATCAGAGACAACCTTGAGGTGTTGATCCTCTTTCCATCTTGTTTGAGGCAGGATCTTTCTAGTTAGCTGGCTTGTGAGCTTTGAGATTCTCCTGACTCCTCCTCCCTTTGCCATAGGCATACTGGGATTATGGATGCATACACCACTTTGCCCCAGACTTTAAATAGGTGCTGAGGATCCAAACTCTAGTTGGTAAGCTTGGGAAACAAGTGCCTTTAACTACTAAGCTATCTCCCTGCTCTGTTAGTTTGCACTCTTTCTTTTCACATACCATGTGCTCCTGTGGAGGATGACTTTTTTTTTTAATTTTTTTTTTTTAATTTATTTGAGAGAGAAAGAGGCAGACAGAGAGAGAATGGGCTCGCCAGGGCCTCCAGACACATGGGCCCTGTTGTGCATCTGGCTTTACATGGGCACTGGGGAATCAAACTCAGGTCCTTCTGCATGGCAGGCAAATGCCTTAACCGCTAAGCCATCTCTTCAGCCCGAGGATGACTTTGAGGTATCTATGCTTCACATTCTTTGAGAAAGGGTCTATTCTGCTGCAAATGAACTAACTGCCAGACTGCAAATGAACATTGGGAGATTCAGATTTTCTGGCTCCACCTCTTGTTTTAGGTGCATTGGGATCACAGGTGCATGAGCCATTTTATGTGGGTGCTAGGGATTTGAACCCCACTGGCAGGCTTTATAAGAAAGTGCCTTTAACCACTGAGCATCTCTCCATCCCTATGTTTGTGTTTTCTCAATGCCTGGGTTTGCTCTTGTGGCTGCCACTTCACCTTCCATCTCTTTAGTGTAAACATGTTTTTATGGCTTCTTCTTCTTGAATAGAGACAGCATCTTGCTATGAAGCATTGCCTGGGCCAGAACTTCCTGTGTAGACCAGGCCAGCTGCTTTTGAACTTGCAGTGATCCTCTTGCCTCTCCTTCCCAGGGATTGTAGGCACATGGCACCGTGTGTTTCATGATTTTAAAAGAAAGAACTCAGGGCTGGAGAGATGGCTCAGCGGTTAAAACACTTGGCTCCAGTGCCTAAGGCCCTGGGTTCAATTCCCCAGTACCCACATAAGTCAGAACCACAAGGTGGTGGCCCTGGTTCTCGTTCTCTCTCTCTCTCTCATTCTCTCTCTCTCTCTCTCTCTCTGCTTGAAAATGAATAAATAAAATATTTTTTAAAGAACTGCACCAGACTCTGCAGTTCCATGATCACAATTTTTTAAAATATTTATTCATTTTCAAGCAGAGAGAGAGAGAGAGAGAGAGAGAGAGAGAGAGAGAGAGAGAGAGAGAGAGAGAGAGA